>JAUZND010002886.1:0-12579 GCA_034780555.1 Coelogynopora nodosa
GGAAGAGAGAAGGTCCGAACCGGGAGCATCATGCGTGCAACAAGTGCAAGAAGCTCTTCAGATGAGGCTTAGTGGGAACTACTAAAAAAGTCGCATAGCATTTAGGTCTGACACATATTCATAATTTATTAATTTGATATTAATTAAGCGGCCACACACTTTACGTTAAATGTTATTACACTTTATTTATAATAACATATTTAAATTGTTTTATAGTTGCACTAAAATTTTCATTACTTATGAGACTGTAGTTTCGATAATTTATATGACTTAATTCTACTTAATTATGATTACTTTATATTCACATTAATTTTTCATTATTGAATCTGATTATTACTTATTATAAGTTTAATTACTTAATCATTATATCAACGTCTGTGTGTGTGGTATACGCTATATACATATTTAGATAATGATATGTGACTTTTTATCTGTATGATATCCCTTCACAAGTTACTTATGTGGCCTCGTATCTCTTCCTTGTTACAAATTAATAATATATTGAATCATTTAATAAATTTTAATAAGGGCTTTAAAATATCTCTATATATATATATAATAAGTAATAAATCGGGCTTGGAAAATAGCGGTGTCTTCGGATCGCGGATAGAGATCTGACCATATAGGTAGGCATTATGAATTTATAAGTGGGTATATATATTAATTTAGTAGGCATTATGAATTATAAATCTGGCATATATTATATTAAATCTGGCACAAATTTAGTAGGCATTATGAATTATAAGTTGGCATATATTCTATATATAACAGATATATATTTAATCTGTATAATAATTTAATTATAATTAAAAAAATCAGTTCTGATTCCTTCACTGCTGCCGCATTTCTATAAGTAACCTCTGTGAAGGTGCACATACCAAAAGCGTTCGCATAGGGATATAATTCATAGAGGCGGATACAAGAATATTGTTTTGAGTTTCATGTGTTTAATCGAGAAACAGTTATTAAAGAAATTACTGATATATGAAACTAATAATGAAATAATACTATCCGATATGATATTTGAAAGCATTATCGTCACTATTTATAAAGTAAACTATTCATTGTTGGATTTAGATTTAAGATAAAGATTGGATATACTTTTATAATATCCTAAAGAACTTCATAAGTTGTAATAAATGATCCGCCTCTGAATTATATAAAACTACAGAAATATTTCAATAGTTATACATATACAATTGACATAACACAATCACTTCCATATACTATATTGCTATACAACAACTTTTTTCAAGTAGGATAACTTTTCTTTAATAAAATTGAACTTAATAATGATATGCTATTATCATTTATTAAACACACATTTTAAAAGCGAACGTACACACTCATCATTTTTGTTGTTGATTATATATACACATTGTATACAATATTGCAAATATTGTACATATATATAATAATATAAATTAGGCTGCGGGGCCTTTTGTAAACAAGTCTTAATTTATAGTTTTGTTCTTGAATACGTTATTAAATTAACGTCTTCCTGCTTAACTAAATGAATGAATGAATGAATTAATAATGTTAAATCGATATCACTATTATTGTAGCATTCTAACAGCTAACCATTGAGTTAAACTCATTTATAATATTGATTATAGTAATGTTATCGTAGCCAGATATATAGTTGACAAAATAAAGCGATGCATAATACATTATACGAAATAAGTATTAACATGCTTATTGCTCTATGACGGTACCATATTCTGTATAATAATATGGAAGATATAGATGTAGAATTTAATAAGGAATTCGATGGTGTTAGTAGAATTTTTATATCTCTTTTACTTTTCGAGATATAGTTAATTTAATATTGATGAAAAAATGCCGCTATTGTATTAGTGAATGCATTTATTAAATTTGTAGGGTTAAAAACATCATAACTAAAACACTGATTACTATGATATTAAGGCATATTTTGTTTTAGACTAAGAGATAACAAAAAAGATTTATCACACACATTGCAAGCAAATGGTTTCTCTCCTGTATGCACACGATGGTGCCGTTCTAGACTATGAGATAACGAAAAAGATTTATCACACACATTCCAAGCAAATGGTTTCTCTCCTGTATGCACACGGAGTTATGAACACACATGTTATATTTCTGCTGTCATGTTATATATGTGTGTGTCTATATAGATAATCTGGGACCATGTAGTTTGGAGTTAGACTCCTTTTGAAGTAGGATATTTATCACTTCACCAATAGTAAATCCATGAAAGAACATGAGTTCCCCGTCATCTTTCTCATCGATGTCCACTGATATAACTACATCCAATTGCCGAATATCATAGAGTTGTTTTGAATTGCAATCTTCACGTGAACAATATACCACATGAACTTCGACAACCAGTGAATCCTGATTTATGTATGGTGTATTACAAAGCAAATTGGATGCAAACAATTGAGCAGGCGAGGCAATTCTGTAGAGAACCTTCTGCGAGCCCTTTTCCTCTATTAAAAAGGAGTCACTCGATGAAATGCAGTTACCTGCTCCAGATTGAGCTCGAATCTTGATCAATCTTTTGATCGAATTTTGATGGTGTTAACAGAATTTGTGTAGGTACTATACTTAAGGAGCTATGATTAATTTAGTATTGATTAAATAATGCGGCTAATATTATACTGACTGCATTTTAATTATATTTAAAAGGTAAAATGACTATTATTAAAACGTTAATAACTATGTGATAAAACAATATTTTATAACGGAAACCATTTCAGTTAAATTCATTCATATAACATTTATTGATTATATGTAATGTTATCGTATAATTTATTTTAATAAGGCAAGATGCATAATATAATATAAGAAAAGTAAGGTGACTATTAACATACTAATTGTTCTATGATGGAACCATATTGTGTATAATAATATTTAATATGTAGATGCACAATGTTATAGCGCGTTCAATAATGTTATCAGATTTGTCATAACTATTATACTTTACGAGATATAGTTAATTTAATATTGATGTAAAAATGCCGTTAAAAGTTAAGTGATAACATTAATTAATTATTAAGGAAAAAAAACATATTTTAAAACACATATTACTATGAGACTAAAGCAGTTACAATAACCAAATTTTGTACTAGTAGATGCAGAATTTCGTAGCGCATTCAATGATGTAAGCCGCTTTTTTATATCTGTTATACTTTAAGAGATATAGTGAATATAATATTGATGAAATATTATGTATTAATTACATACATTTAATTATTAGGGAAAAAATACATCAGTTCTAAAACACTGATTGCTATGTGATTATAGGAAATGTTATGCTATAATTTGGTACGAATAGAATCAGAATTTCGTAGCGCATTCACTGATGTAAGCCGTTTTTTTATAGCTATTATACTTACTGAGATATAGTGATTTTAGTTTTGATGAAAAATGCCGCTAATACTATTTTGATTAAGACTATAACATTAAATAAGTTTAATGTACATCTAATTGCCGAATATCATCGAGTTGTTTTGAATTGCAATCTTCACGTGAACAATATACCACATGAAGATACCAAATACTAAATAATAAAATGTTATATCTAGTTATTAAAATAATTAAGCTTTGCATGCAAATTTTATTTACAATTTTTTATGTATTTAAAAATATAATATAAAAGAAAATATATGTCTTTATTTTAAGTAATTTATAAATGATTTAATATTTTTAAATGTATTTATAAAGAATATAAATGTTCAAAAAAATTTCCAACATATCTAATCGATAGAGAATTTTATTCAGATATTATATAAAAAAACTGAATCAATAAGAAAACCAGAAACGGAATTATTTAAAAAATTGGAAATATAAATATGCAGTTAGGCATGAACTTTTTCTAAGTGTTTTTTATTTACCTTTTGTTAGATAATTTCTTTAAAAAAAGGAATTTTGATTCTGAATAAAGTGTTAATATATGTAGAAAAAAATGCATCATCGTTTAGCATTTTTTGTTTTAATCAATTTTTTTGTTTGTTAATACACACTACTTATTAAAAAAATTAAGTAGTATTGAAAAAATGCAATTAAATATTCCAGTATAGCTAATCGATGGAGAATTTTATTCTGATGCTAATAAAAAATAATGAAATCAATCAGAAAAACAGAAAAGAAATTATTTAAAAAATTGGAAATATAAATTTGCAGTTAGGCATACACTTTTTTTGGCTAGGTATATTATTTACCTTTTAATAGATTATTTTTTATTCAGAAAATAGTGTGAATAAATGTAGAATTATATAAATAAAATATTTTACTCATAATATTTACAGTTAGTATAGTATTATAAGTACCAATTTTACATATGGGGTTCAATTAACTTATAATTTCATTAATTTAAATTTCATTAGTTTATCTGTTAAAAATAATTTTAACTACTTTAAAAAATATATTTTAACTTTAGTTTATCCTTAAACATTTAAATTTATATTTTTTCATTTATTTTATACTTTTTATAGCGCGAAAGGTCTGTTAAATCCTCGAATTATCGAATATTTAGCATCCGACAGTTGTGTCGGTATAACCGATGAAGCAAAATCACATGTGAAAAATTTATTTATTTATTTATTTACATTTGCCAATGCCGATATACATCAATTGTATGATCGTGACTTTCTTAAAAAATTCTTTCACGAGCGCAAGTTATCTGACAGTACCATTTCGAAATACTTGTATAAAATTTGTAGTTGTATTATTCCGTTTTGTCAACAACATTTGAATGTTGATCTCACATGTAAAAAAAGTATTCTTGCATCCATAGCCAAAAACTATCGTAAGAGAGTGATGCGGCAAGGGCCGTTCTTGCATGACGAAAGTGTTTCCTAAGAGTAAAATTAAATTGTGCCTGAATAGCGTCAACTCTATTGATTCATTTGAAATTATGTTAAGGGCTATTAGGGCCAAAGATTTTGAACTCTCTTGTAAATTATTATCTTTTATGTCTCAAATCCAATCCGCACTCGTCCCTTCAATAATTTGCAAGTTAGCGCTGTGCGTAGCCGTACTTGGGATGAGAATCGCGAGATTTTCACCATTCTGGGTGGTCTCTATAAAACATTCCAGTCTTTCGGGGAGGCTGAATTGTTTTTATGTGACCGCTTAGTTCGGGCGATGGAGCTTTATTTTAAGGCCTTTAATTTTAAAAGCGATGAGTTCGTTTTTAAAATTAAAGACAGGCGCACTCCGCACAAGCTCCTCAGTAACATGTCGAGTCTTATTCTCCAGGGCATTACGCATTTGTCAGGGTACAGGCTGCTGAGACGAATTTCTGACATTCGGGCATTCTTTGAAAAGAATTTTGGCACCAAGAACCCGGTACAAATGAGTGCATTTTTGTACCACAGCTCGGAAGGACACGTTCCTGCCTGAGGATCTCGGGTGAGAGGGCAAGGAGAGAACAGGAGCAGTCCGCGTTGGATGTTTCTACCGTTGAGACTGGCAATCCACTGTCGAGTGCATCACGAAATTTGCCAACCGAGAGTTTTGTATGGCGGGAGCCTGACCTATCCATTTGCACACGTCGAGATCTTCCTGCTTTCAGCAGGCAAGATGTCGATGTTATGATGGATCGGCCAGGACCTTCCGGCATATCATCCGCTCGATTGGTCAATTACGAGGAATCCTCGAGTGCGGATAGTCAGTACAGTGACGAAACAGACAACGCTGACGGCTCTATTGGTCCTTACATGTCGCTCGTTGAGTCCGACTGTTCAGTCGTGTATAAACTCCCATCATCAAGTGTGCCTGGTTCTGCGCAACCATACACATCTTATGATGGTGCTTTTGAAGATTTTGTCCTTCTGGACTCGTGGGAGAAGCCCATTTTGGAGGACAGCCCTTTTCCCAGTGAATCGTCATCTTCCACTGTTCCAAACCAGCCTTTCGAGTTGAGGTACCAGAGACCTGATAAAGTCATTCGAAAAAGGAAGGTTTGGACTTTGGTAGAAGTCAATTTGTTGAGGAAAGGCGTCCAAAGATTTGGCAAAAAATGGGGCGCTGATTAAGTCAGCTTACTTCGGGAGTTCTTCCCGTAGTAACGTTGACCTAAAGGACAAATGGCGCAATTTGTCCAAAGGTGCCTAATTTGGTCCCACAAAATTCAACTGTCCCAAGGAAAGTTTACTGTATATTATTATTATATTATTATTTCATATTATTATAACATGTTTTTCTGGTGTCAAAGAAAAAATAAATATTTTGCGTTCATCGCTGCCATCAGCGTTGACACAAAAGGCGACTATTAATCTTGTTTTTATCTTCTTTTTACCGGCGGGATTTTTTATAATATCTAAAGATTTATTTGGATCTGTGTTATAGTATAATCCTACATGCATCAAACTTTCTAATATGTTATGTTTATAATGTTCTACATATTATTTTTCTAAATAAAAGTTTGAATGACATTATCTTTTTTTTTGTTTGGTTTCATTCAATTTTTTATACAATGCTCATATGTTTAATGTTTTACTTACCATAAGGGTATGGGGGTTTCATGGAATTGAGCCTTCTAATTTAGCCTATTTTTTCGGTTCCCTATTACCTCGACTTTATTTTATTGGGGCAAAATGATGCCCAGGATGATATTTATCACATGTAAAAATGTCAAGGTCATAGCTATTGATTAAAGTGATTTGCCCCCTATTCTAACTTTTTCTAAAATTTGCGAAACCGGCTAAAAAGGAACCGTACTCTCGGTGTCATTTTGATTTAGCGCCGAAATTAAGCCGCCAATTTCAAATCTGATACCACCTATCAGATAGAGAATTTTATAGCGCATCTTGTCCTAAAATTTCAGAAAAATCGATAATGGATGAACGAGTGGGAGCCCTGGAGGATCAGATCCGTGAACTGGCGCGACAGATCGAGCAAGCCCGGTTACAACCGTTACCGGGAGCAGCGGCAGGGATTCCAGTCCCGCCACTTTTCGCACAGCCAGCACAAGTTCCGGCAGCACAGCCGGGAGCACCGTTGGTGCCACTTGCGGTCAACCCGCCGGTACCCCTCTTACCATATGACCCCGGGCTATTCAGAGATGCGGCAGCTTATCTTAAACTCCAGAAGGACAACACCTTGTTGGGGAAAGCAGCATTTTCGGAAGCAGAATCTTTGGCCAAAATTGCGTTACCCTTGCAACAAGCTATTCCGGACATCGGAAGAACATTACAAGTGGTCCAGGATCGAATGCGCACACTGTGCGTCGCGTCAACGCGTGGTTGGCGTGATGCATCCGCTCTCGATGCCGGGAGTATCCAAGCCAGATTCGGGGTGCCTCCACAACAGTTTGTACATGCAGCAGCCCCCCCTCCGGCTAAGGGGTGGAGCGGACAACAACAGTGGAGAGGAGGAGGAGGAGGTAACAAGAAGAAAGGAAAACAGAACAATGCCAATACTGGAGGTGCAGAGGGAAACCCAACCTCCTAACTTTAGTTTCGCGTCTGAGGCTCATCGGAAACGTTTTACAGAGTATAATGTAGATTTGGATGCCTCCCGTTCAGACTCGATGCCGACACTCTCTTCAAACAGCTCTTCTACAGGACCGCCCCCTCCGGTGGAGGGCCTGCGGCCTTGGCGATTACCTACAGTTCAACAAATTCTGGCAGCTCTAGACCTCAGTAAGATTGATCTTACTGGACTTCAGGAATCCTTTTTGGAATCACCTAAAGGACAATCGCCGTCAAACGTTTCACAGGGAACAAGGGAAGATTTCGGTTTTGATCCGAATGACCGATTTGATGACGTCTCAACAGTATCCAGCTTTTCGTTACACTCAACCGCTACATTAGAAGAGAATGAAGTAGAAGAGGAACAGTACAACTTACCGGAAGGAGCGCTCAACTTCTTCGCTGATGTCTATCCACCTAGAGTGATGGTGCCCGCTAATGTCTGGGGTGAGCCGACTTCTCCTGAACCTTGGGAAAGTTCAGGAGTCAAGGGGCCCCCAGATGTTAGCCCTTCACTCAGCATTTCGACAGATTCGCTACTCAACTATGAGACAGATTCAGATGAATTCCGAGATCTCGCAGCTACTTCTGATGAAGAAGATGAGAGCGATGGACCTTTCGATGCGTGGATTTCAGGCGCACCAGTGTTTGTGCCAGGGGACCTTGTTAACCCCCTGGACGAGATGATCCTTTTCCCCGTGCAGGTAACAATGATACTAATACTAATGCTACTGATTCATGTTTTTCTCTCTGTTTTCTTGAACATCAGCGTATCATTCATTTAAATCACCCACCTAACATGTTAACCTCTGTGCTTAAGAGTAATTTTGTCTCTAATCTCTCTTTGGGTGATAGTCTACCTCAGTCTATTAAAAAGGTTTTTAATAATGGTGCTAAAATATTCGCTCTTACCAAAACTTCACATGCACCACCGCGTTCCGTAGATAGAGACACGCGTCTTTTAGTGGAAAGTTTAAAGTTCGCTAAAATAATTGAAAAGGCCCCTTGCAGAGGGCCTTTCCTTTCGTATCCTCTCGTGGTCCCAAAAGCAGATGGAACCCCTCGTCTTGTAGTAGACTTTAGCCATATGACAAAGAAATTGCCTAAATGTACAGTTTATTTACCTCCGATAGCTAGTGTCTTAAGGAAAAATCCGATAAATCCAAACCACTTCGCGATCCGAATTGATTTAAGGAATGCCTTTTATTCTATCCCGTTAGATGAGGGTTCACGGCACCTCACGCGTTTTAAAGTCGATCAGGATTTCTATCAGTTTACTAGATTGCCTATGGGGCTCTCACCGAGCCCAGCGATTCTGCAGACGGTCCTGCGTAGGGTATTAGATTTAGTCATACCCCCAGACTGCTGGTCTTGGATTCATATAGATGACACCATAGTAACAGGAGATTATAACACCTTAAAAGAGCTTGTCCCTAAAATAGAAGACGTTTTAGCGAAAGCGGGTTTTTCGATAAACTATAAAAAATCGTGCCTTTTTCCTGTAAAAGAAATTACTTTTTGCGGAATCCGTATTCGGATTAATAAACAACTAATTTCAGTACCAGACCAAATGTGGGGCACTTTAGAATGGATTTTCCAGAATATCGATAATTTTAACCCCTTTTCGAAGGCAGCCGAGAAAGCAACAGGCTTTTTGACCTATTTAGCAACGACGTGCAATCTAGGTTTTGGTTTTACTAAGCTCGATAAACTTTCGCGTGACCTCTGGAATCTTTTTAAGCCTTTATTTAAAGGAAGATGGTTCTCAATCGAAAAGAAACCAAACAATAATAAAACATGGATCACAGATGCGACCATGCAGCGTATCGCGGTAATTGACCCACAAGGGTTTGCAAATACAGTTGCGATTCCGCCCACTACTCAACAACAGGCTGAACTTTGGGCCGTGCTTTGGGCAGTGTTAACAGCAGAATGTAATGACAACATCTTAACTGATAATGTAGGAGTTATTGGACGACTACGTAAAATAAGTCCCACCGATTGTAGAGCTGTGCGTATAATCGGCTCCTTAGCCAAATTTAAAAATCTTTCTTTAGCATACGTTCCGTCTAAATTAAATCGAGCCGATTACTTCTCTCGTTTGCAAACAGATGATCTACAGACCATGTCTGATCCTTCCTACATTCCAACTTTTATCACAGTTCTATAAACTCTTCCATATTTGCTATAATGACAATTTCCTACAAACATTTATGTACCCAGTCCATGTATGTACTTTGTTCATATCTCATGTATCTAAGTTTAAATTTTTGTTTATTGCAACCTCCGGTTTCAATTTCGAAACCGGAGGGTATATATGTCATTGTTTTTAGTTCTCTGTTCATAAGAAAGTTTTTGTTTTTGTCCAAATGTATTACATGTTATGAGCCATTGGCTTCGGAATAAAGAGATTATTATTTACCACTGTATACCCATTGTACTCAATTATGTTAAGAAAACGGGCTCAATTTCTATTTATTTAAATACGCCATTTAATTCAGCAATTCAAACAAAATATGCAACATCAGAACGAATATAAACAAGTTAATTAAATTGAACTTTCATGGTAGGTAACAACATCTTAAGTACGGCAAAACATAGTCGCCTTACGTGTTTTGATTACACAAATTCTCTGATGTATTATTTCCATTCCCAGTCAGATTTGCATCCTGGGCATACCTGTAAGGAACCAAATATAATAGAGAGGATCACACATTATAAAAATAAAGCACTAAATAATATACATAAAGGACACTGACGTAAACAATTTTCCAATAACCTTTTCAGAATCAATACTATCATATTTAATGCTATCTATTATGTAATTTTATCACTTGAGAGAAATAAAACACTAAAATATGATGAAAGCCCCAACAAAATTCAACCAGATGATCAGTTTGGAGTTTAAGGCACCCTTAATTTACTTTTCACATGTGTGTTTCATGAAAAATAAATATGTACATACATAGTTTATTAATATAATACCAAAAACATTTTAAATGTATATAGCTGTATTACCTCACTTCAGATATTAATTCACAGAATCCACAAATACAGTTTATTTTGTTTAAACAAGTGATGTTAGATGAATATTAAGAAAAAAACATAATTATTCTTTTAAAATTTAGAAGTTTATTTGTACCCCATTTTTGGTAGAAAAAACAAATGACAATATGTGTTGAAAGACACAACTACAGTTTTAATTATGTATAAAACATAATAGTTTATATTAATTAAAATTAAGATTCCTTAAATTATATTGATTAAACATTTATGCTATTGCCATTAGTTAGGTAATAGGATCGATAATTAAACAGTTCCCTATTGAAATATGTTTTTACAATCGAATATAAATAATGAAAAATATATTCACCTATTGTATATTAAACTATTCATATAATAAAAACAAATTTGAATAATAAATAGGTTATTATTGTTTGTTAGAAGTGAAAAAAAATAGTATCACGAAAAAGTGAAAAAATGTCGAGAAAAAAAGTAAACATACAATATGGTATAGATCAGCATTTGATGAACAAACCTGTGATATATGTACTGCAAGACAATAGTATACTGGGCCATGTTCCCCACATGACACGACACCAAGAAACAAAGTAGAAAAACATAGTGGTACCATTGCACCGATGATGCAGCAGCAGGCATATCCTCACTTTTTCTGGATTCATTATTGTTGTTTACTCCTATCCAAGACTCATCAGGTGCAGTTGAGGTCATCTAACAAAAACAATAGTACAATAAGAAAGCAATTATCTAAGTATGCTAATTACTTATAATTATAGAAATCAGTTTCATAAACATGATCTCGGTTTAATTTATTCATCAAACGTCATTCAAGACTAGGAATATAGGTTGTTATTAACTAAAAATCATAAACATGATGTCAGTTTAATTTATTCATCAAACGTCATTCAAGACTGGGTCCAACCAAAAACTATGTCCTTCAATCTATTACCTATATTGATAATGATAGAAATAAAGATTAATATTAAACATACAGTTTTAAATGTGTTCAATAATATTGTGAATTTAAATATTGTGTGATCAAAAACTTTAAATAACAATGAATAGATTATTAAAATTAATTATAAGTAAAATTAATAAAAATAAGTAAATAACAAATAAGAAAAGTATAAATTAATCAAATAACTGCATTTATTCATTCTATCAATAGGGACATTCGAGAAGTCGAGAAAGTAATAGATGCATGCACACATTCTCTTAATTATCTGTAGTATTTGTAATATATATGTAATAGTATAATTATATAATATTCAAATGCACATCCTATCTGATTTGAAGTTTTCTCAAAATTTGTTAATTTGATAAATCCTTACTTAGGATTTATGTTAGGAGCATGGATATTCCATTTTAAATTATTGTTGACTGTTGAATACTCAGACAATTAATTTTTTTTTAATATATATTTTTTTAATTAATTCTCAAATGTAGCTAATTGGTAAGTCATGATAAGCATGATAAGTTATGATAAACATGGCCTGGTGTTTGTCTAGGTTGACAGACTGTAAGAGATATATGGATCGAATTCAGTTTAAGAATCATTTTATGAAAACTTTTTTGATATAAAATAATTATAATTACCCAAAAGATGTCGAATTATGTAAATAAAACAAGTTATTTCAGTTCTGTGTAACAGTCAAAGTGTTAGTTAAACTGTGTGACCAAATTTTTTAAATAACAAACTTCTATATGGCCAGTACCCTAAAATTTCAGATAAATCAGAGGTATGTATATTCCATTACCAATTACTTGGATACCATAGCATTAAGATATGCCATTCCACACTCCGCAAGTGAAAATTTTCCTTCTGGACAATCTTACAAAAAAGAAAGTGGCTAGGTTAATTTTGCAAACTAGTGGCAGAGTACTCTCTACATCATACTTTGAACATCAAACATGAAAAGCCTATTGACCAATTATTTGAAGAATGATACCTCAGGTACATGTTTGTGGAGATTTGTAATTAAATAAAATTCCACTGACGCACAAGCCAAATAAAATAAAACTGTGTAATTAAATAATATATTTGGAAAAAATCTGGAGCGCTTTCGCCTATAATAAGGCTTTATCAACAGAAAATAAT
>JAUZND010002887.1:0-28568 GCA_034780555.1 Coelogynopora nodosa
ACAGAATATAGGACCTCTAGCCACAGAATATAGGACCTCTAGCCACAGAATATAGGACCTCTAGCCACAGAATATAGGACCTCTAGCCACAGAATATAGGACCTCTAGCCACAGAATATAGAACTTCTAGCCACAGAATATAGGACCTAGAGTAATTTTTACCCCATGATATAAAGAGTTTTTAAAAGTTGTTATAAAAAATAGATTTAATTATTCAATGAAATATTTAATCGTATTAAAAAAAAAGTAAATAACTTTTACTATTTAAAACATAAATTACATTGTATTCATCAAGCACGAACAGGTTTGTTCCAAGCCTGATGAGTAGAAAAAGAACATGTTCAATGGATATTACAATACTTTCGATGTAGGCGAGTGAAAAGGTACATCCCCTCGAGTGTGAAGTCTTGTAGTTAAGGAATCAATTTTTTTATTTTTCAATAATTTATATATTATAATATTAAAATATACAGCTTTATCATTATTATTGAGCTACTTCTTAATACTATTAAAGCCCGTTCAATCTGTCTGGATTTTTAGCAATACAAGTTACATGACTTCCTTATCCCAATAGTTAGATTATTTTTACATAAATTTATTATTTGTACCATTTATGGGATCTGTAACATAATATTTTTACGAGCAATGTAATATTTAAATATTAATTAAAATTTTGCATTGAATTAAAAATAGATATATTCTAGATTGTATACAATAATGTAAATAATTTAATATATTTTTAAAGATGAAGTTTACAACACTTTAATTAAAAGGTCTTTTATGAGACATGGAGATGCTTACGGTTTATGAGAACAACTGCTTAAATTAAGAACGGTTAAACGGCAACATTTTAAATGGGAAGCTAAACAGCTCAACACTTGTAATATGTTCAGTAAATAAATTGACATCATTTGTACGTGACCTTGACATCTTGAAATAAACAAAGCATACTTAGAAGATGCAACTCGAATGAAATATGGCATAATGACTCAATATGGTGTCACTCAACTTTGTCTCTCGGAAAACATTAAGATGGTGGCCACCCATCCGACCTCGTCTCTTTACTGTCCATATACATTACGTATCGTTGGTGTTACTCCCAGGTGACTCTTCGCACAACTACTGACACTATGATAGCATCATATACCAAAGCAGTTAGTTGGGGTAGCCTACGTGTTTGTTTATAGAGCCGTTGTAATTTGATCAATATGTTACCGGAGAGATGCAAGTGAATAATGAATAATAGTTAGCAGATTTAAAATGGGAATTTCTTTTACAAGAGGTGATTGTAATTGTTGGCGCTTTGGTAGGTTTGATAGCTTTTGGTAATTTTGGCGCTTTTCGGTAGGTGCAATATGTGTGACTGACGTATCATGTGAATATTAAATCAAGTACTGTATATATATTCGTTTTGTTTATATATTGTGTAGTTTGAAATAACCAAAAATTTCAAATAATCAAATACATATTATACGTTTTTCCCTTTATATATTTTGATTAGGTTATTTCTAAAATAATAAACTTGCCTTTGCTTACATAGAAAAAGTTTTAGAGTTAAGCTTAGCTTAGTTGGGCTGCTTACTAAACAGGATTACATAGTTAAGAAAAAACCATTTATGTTATTAACGCTGCATATATAGTTGTGGAGAAACAACCTACATTATAAAGTTCATTAACAGTTTCCTTGTTTTAAACAACAGTAATCTGCAAATGCTTGAGAAGGCTAAGTTTCCACCAGTTCGGTATATATATTGTAAGGTTAAGATAGTTGAAATGGTCAGGTCATCTTTTGAAGATGAACAAAAATAGAATTTTAAAGAGCTTATAGCTTATAATTGATAGATAAAATAATGAAATGATTAAATAAAGATAGTATTAAGGGAAGTTCTGAGGTGTTTGGATATTAATCGCCATCAGTGGATCAGAGAGGATCGACTCTAATCAAGCAGCTTATACGTGATACAACTGCAACTCAATATTCGTCGTTCAACACGAAAGGACATCCATCAACGTCAGTGTCTTATCTGAGCAGTGGTTAAAAGAGGTGAAACTTATTGGCTGATCTCTCTCCTAGGCTAATACTTTGCTATGATAATGAAACAACGAAAAAGTACAAGATTGGTTATACTGAGTATGTTTAAAGTAAAACCTTTCAGAGTACTGTAGAACCTTTCAGAGTACTCTAGAACCTTTCAGAGTACTGTAGAACCTTTCAGAGTACTGTAGAACCTTTCAGAGTAAAACTTTTTTACTGCTTTTGATAAAATCAGTCTCCCATATACCGACACCCTCGATTCTTATTTTAATAACCGTTTTCTAAACTCTTGTAAATCTAGTAATATTGTGAAATATGCAAACACTCTTCATCATAATTTAGTGCTTTATAATTGTAACTCGACTAAATCCAAAATGGTACCGTACAAAATAAACTGTAACAAATGCGCGTCTTCTTATTTTGATTAAGCAAGTAGATATATGTAAATATTCCTTTGAATAATAAACATCGTAAGAATATATTGCAAAACAAATCTGATAATGGCATTTCTAATCACGCACATCAATAACTCTTTTACATTAACCACCAAGGGCATTCATTGTACACCATTGTAGAGATTTTAAATTAGAAATATTTAATGAATCTTCTTTTATTGTTAAAACAAGAACATCGCTGTTATTCTCAACTCGGGTTTTTATCCTTTAGATCTTGCCGCTATAGTAAATTTAATTCAGCGGAATATTTGTTAATAATCTCTAATTTTCTCTCGCTTATATAAGCCGACTACTTTCTGTATATTTTATTTGTGAATAGTGCCTATGTAATCCTCTTCTGGTAGTTTTGTACCATTGTAGCAATGAATATGAACCTCAGTTAGGTTCGAAACTCGGGTGTTCCTACTTTAAGTGGTTGCCTTTTATTCTTTGTTCTTTGGTGCTAAGTTTTGATAGTTGCGAGTGACGCAATCTGAAAAGTGTGTTTCTACTGTGCTAAGTTTTGATAGTTGCGAGTGACGCAATCTGAAAAGTGTGTTTCTATTGTGCTAAGTTTTGATAGTTGCGAGTAACGACTGCATATTTTATTATCGTGACTTAATTTGCAAGTAGACTTTTATAATTATATTTCATTCTCACTGAATCAAAGATAACATATAAATGTACATGACGTAACATATAGTAGGCTTGCAATGTATCAACAATTTTCATTTCGCAGGTGATTCAGACAAACTCTGTGTTATATAAAAACACATTTAACAAAAAATATTGCACTACGTATATGTCTGTAACTCAAAAATAACTAATTAATAATTATAATCTTTAATATTTATGTAATCGTACATCTCACAATTATGAGGCAATATAAAGTAAAACTATTATTGAAATATATTGGCGATATATTGTAGTTTTAAATACTGTTATAAGCATAATATTAGGAGTATATTATCATCAAGAAGTATACACCTATAATATTATATATACATATCTAGAAAATATATAGTTCTGAACAAAATGCACGCAGTAAAAAAAATACGCCTCTGGCTTCATTGAAGATATTTTAAAAGTGTGAAATTATCCAGCGCATTGTAGACAACAGATAAATATTTGTATTAATGTCATTTACGTTTATTTAAGCACCATTGTGCACACACATCACTGTACGCGAGCAGCTATCCCTAGTTGAAACTATATTTATCTAATGACACAAGGCTGTCATGAACAATATCCAACTCTAAGGGTGAATTAGGCGTTCTACAAAGTAAACATTGATTATTTTCTTTGCTTTTGAGCAGATTATGCTGAATTGATATAACATAGAATGAAAATTAGCAGTATTCGTGTCGAAATTGACAATGACAAACAAATGTTAACCCCTCGAGGTTGTCAAAAAATTAATTACTTATTTCGACAGGTTTACATTTTGGAGTGGTGAAATAATTTCTTTAAATTTACATTTCAACTAAAAATAACCCACAGGTCTGTACAATAAGTATATTATAAGAGCTTCATACAAAGAACTTACACAGCTTCATTATTCATTAGTATACATAATGTTGTCATAGTTTGCTTTGTTTGTTAAATAAGGTTATTTAAAATATATGCTAAAATAATCTATAATTATAAATTTAAATTAAATATAAAAATACTGCCAATTGTAGGAATATATATTTCAAAAGTCTTTCTGTACATTTTGGTTTGAAAATAGTAAGACCATATTAATAACAATAATAATAATAATAATAATAAATGTCTATTTTTAGAATTAACTGTACATATAATAAGAACTTAGTACAAATCTTAACTTTTAGTTGCTAAAATAGGACCCTTACTTTAGACAAATGCAACACCCCTTCTCCATTGGGGATTTTTGTGACTATGTTGTTTCCAAATCGCACATCAGATTGTTTGTCAAAGTTTAAATCAAAATGAGCCAAACGCCAAAAAAATGATAATATTATTTTAAGTACATTGATACAGTAATGCAAATCTCATTATCTGGGGTTATGAAACAATAAATACAAATTTGTAAGAAAATTCCCTAACGGCAGTTATAACAATAAATCTATTTAATATATATTTAATATTTACATCATATGTAAACTACTGGCAAGTATACCTATTAATAATATCGAGTATATTTAAAGTAAATGCTGTAATTAATTTATCAGTTAATGAAGAATTGTTAGAATCTTACGAAAATCTGAAATCGATATTAATTTCGACTCACAAATTCATTTGCGATTTCTGTCATGTCAATTAAATCAGTTAATTCGTTATCAATAGATAACAATATGCACCAATTGAGTCTCGCTTGGGTCATAGAATTGCGAAGGTATAACTACACAATTCTCAATTCGCTGAAACATCGTTCACTTTAAGCATTGGTCGCTGGCATGATAATAATTCATTTTATGACGTTGATAATTTCGCTGTAAAATCGACGTTCCGCAACTATCATTTTACGTAGGTAATTGATAATGCCTTTCAATTTCGCACATCATGTTTTAGCAGCGATTTCATCAGAAAGATTGGCATGAAAGAACCGCTGCTGGATTTCGAACAGATCTTAATTAATATATCATCTTTATAGAGATCCGATACAGGGTATCATTTTATTGAGTGACGAAGTCAAGCTCTGAATCACAGATCAAGGTTTCCAACTCACACTTTTCGGTTCAAACCGTGACTGAATTGAGATGATTACGTAATCAATTACTTCAAGTATATATCTGCCTGTAGTAATCTTCAACCGTCTGTTCTCGCTGTGCTGACACCGATTCTTCAACCTGGTATTTTTGTGGTACTCTGCGATGTTTGGGAAGGACAGGATCACTATCTCTGCATGCAATGTTTTGTTGCTGACTGCGCTCCCAAAACAGCGTGAAGGCAGCATTCATCCGTTCTTATATTCTGAAATGTTGATACAATGAGTTTCATCACATGTTGCCCCTCAGATGCTGAGACTGAATTTCCTTAGAGACTCACTGAAAGATTGTCAGCTATATGGCAAGTAGTTTTCTGCCTAGCAGTAGACCAAACACGAACCTGAAGGACCACTCCATCTGCTAGAGGACGCCTCCAATTTGAACACGGATCTCACTGTCGCTGCACATTGTTATTGCTGTGTCCCAAGCCTCGGATAATGTTAGACAGTTGTATTCAATACCTTTCAGACAAGCCGCTTGAACCGTCCACCGTGTGCGAGCTTGCGAGACAACCTGTAGAATATTTGGGTCGTTTGTATCAGCTTCACTGTGCTTATTTTTAATTTTACAGAAAATAGATTATCTTTTTAGGAAGTGTTTTAATTGGTGTTGTCATTTCTTCAATGGTGTCAAGAGTATTGCGTAAACTGTGTTCTTTTTGTAAAAATATTGATCAATAATGAATTATTTGCTTTTCGTAAAAAAAGAGTTTTAATAGACAATACGTTTACATTCTAAGGAAACTTTTTCAAATGCATAAATGCGTCTTTATAAGGAAATATAAAAATAATAAAATAATATATTTTTATTTAATAATTTGGAACTCTTTTGAATTTTGACTTTTTAAATTTAAATTGAAGTTGAAATTGGTTAAATCTAGAAGAATCAAATTTTGCACCATAATTGCCCCTCAGGTGGCGTTTGATCGTTTACAACTCAATACATACTGAGGCTGTCGTATTGACATTTTCAGTACCTTGCTGATTCTTAATGCACTTTAGATTCCATATATTGTATCTTCGTAGTACATACTGGAAAACTTGATGATGTCATAAATTAGTCAAAAAGAGTAGTAAAAATAAATGTTGTATTTTTTTATCCGTATCAATAAATATTTTAGCTTTTAGGCTAAACTTTCATTGATGATTTATATTTTTATATGTTTTGCTCTTTTGATATTATTATTCGTGATAAAAAAAAAGTTCAACACATTTAAAATACCTTATTTCCCTCCTTACAAATTAGAACATCATTTGTCACTAAATAAATCAATAACTGATCGTATGAGTAGAAAACAAATGATATATTTATAATCGCCTTGAAAAACTATGACCATAATATACCATATTTATAGAGAATATTTATCTACTTTGGCCGGGTAACTGCTGATGAGTCAATTTTGAAGTTATGTTTGAACAAGTGGTGTATAATACATCTCTGTTTTAACTTTATAGTGACTATAATGGAAAATGAACTATTATTAATTATGTACGTTTTAAACTACAATCATCTGTGTCATCTTTTTCTTTACAATCAAATAAATTTAAATGTTCTTGATTCTTTTAAAATAATTCTACATATGTATCCATCGTACTAGAATGATTATTAAGTAGTATAATGGACTACATAAATATAACATGTTTGGATAAAAGGCAAATTGCATACAAATTGCAAGAAGTATTAAGAAGAAATGTCGCAAAGCATGTCTTGACTTGTGTGCTCATCCCACTAAATGGTGCCGATTTGAACTGATTTGTACAAAAATTTTAGTGTTGGTAATATATAGTTGGATGTGTCTAAACATAAATTTAATAGACTACAGAATAATCTCTCATAAAATATGTACGTATTGATTTCCAGAATAATACTAACGAACACTTTTGATAATGAATTTAAAAGTTATGTTTTTGTGGTAGTTTAAACAATTTATATTTATCAACCTCTTATCAATATTTTATTTCATTATGTATAGCCAATATAAATTCTAGTTAATTACTTAATTTTGCAGTTCAATTTAATCGTCAAATTCTGTGTGAAACCGTCATCTTGAAAACTCAACTTGAGTCTTACCAACAAGATCAGAATGAAAAACGGGAGGAGTTATTGAAAGTTCAAGCCAATCATCACGCTGAGATAGATGTTCTGAAAATGAACATGAAAAATATCATAACTTTGCAGGAGAGTGTCCGCGCATGTAATCGAAGAGTAGACACCGTCAAGACTCAGGTTAAGACAATAATTAGTATGGTGGGGACTCGACAACAAGTTCGCTGTAGATGTGGTGAACATTTTGAATATCTTGCCTCATTATTTATTGATTATAACATCTCTGTATAGGTATGTCTTCCTTACCTTAGTTTTCAAAAATACATAAAAATATTATGTTCTTCAATACGTTTAGAAATATTACGACCAGTTTCACGTTACTATAGTAACATGTATTACAATTTTTTCAGGTAATTCGTTAGACCTCTACGTTAGACGGACATTTTGTACTAGAGTTAGAGACTACATTGGATTTAAGATTATTAGAATATTTTAAAATAAAACCTGAGTTAAAATATTTAATGAAACTTTTATTAAAAGAGTAGTTTAAGACAGGAACAACTGAAACATAATTTTTACTTTTCCTGTCAAACTTGACCATGGCAAGAACATCATCCACCTACCTCACCCAGAAAGAATAGTGTATCCCTAGCTGTAAATCTAGAAATCAACTCATTTTCGCATGCTCAAGAAACTAGTAAGCTAAAACAGGAGAAAGGGGTTCTCATAGCAAAACCGACAATTTGATCATAACAATTACCATTAAAGGAGAAGAAACTGCATTTAGCAGCAAGCTGAATTAACTCTAAATAGCACCCAATACTGGTAGGAAGGTTAGAATTATTTTGGTGTTTACGAAACAAAAAAACTAAGGTCGATGTCAAGCGGAATATTAGTAAATAAGGAAACGGCATCGAAAGAAAGAAATTTATCACTAGAATTAAAAAGTAAAGTGCGCAATTTATCAAGAAGGTCACTGCTATGTTCAAGATGAGAATTAGAAAAAGTTCCAAGAAGGGGAGAAAGATGATTGGTGAGCAATTTAGAAAGTTTAAACTAGGGAGAATTACAAAAAGAAATGATAGGACGGAGGGAACAATTTTCTTTGTGAATTTTAGTTAATCCATTAGCATTGGGTAGATTTAAGATAAAAAGTAGATTTAAAAGAAAGAATAACACTTTTATTCGCAATAGATTTCAAGCCAGAATTAAAGGATAACTGCATTTTCGGAAGATGGTTGTAAAGAATAATTGCATAAGTCGAAGGAGAATCGAGTAGGTTGGTCATTTTGGAAATATAATCTGACTGAATTATTGCAACAATTTTACCGCCCTTAGCAGCACACGAAATGTTGATATCTTTATTTTACGCAATGAAACAATAGCATTACGAAAGAGTTTAAAAAGCATGATTAAAAGAAGACAGATTGTTAAAAATTGCCCATAGTTGAGAAGCTGAAATATTATCAGTACTGTTAAGATCAGAACTGTATAATTTAGACACAACACTTACTAGGAAAAGATTTTCTAATTGTAAACAAAGTTAAGGACTTAAGTTTCATTTTTAGAAGGAATATAATTAGATAAGTTTACCACATTCAAAGTTGGACAGAAAGAGACTTCTTTACAGCAAGAAATAGAAAATCTTCTTACATAGGTCTCCAATAACATTAAATACTACCTACACGTTTTGTACAAAGTGAACAGAGGTTATTGCAGTGACAGTTGACAATATAATTGACTGTCCCCATTACTTGAACATAATATATAGTTAGATTAGATAAAATACAGCGCTAAGATAATAGGACAATTCTAGTCAAAGTCGTTAGCTATATAAACAAGTGGTCAATATAACATCAATTTATCGTTTCTTGATGAAGATGGATGGCTTGCTGCAGCCAAAATGTGTGGAAACATTAACTTACACATGTATAGTAAATACTTTGTTTTTATTAAAATAAATATCTGGAAAGTTATATTGTATAACCTAAATGTGCATTAATTGATTATTTTTATCATAAAGACAACATAAAAATTAATTTACGGTTTCTTGCGAGAATTAAAAAATAACATAATTAATGTGTAATACATAAGAAAATATATCACAATGATATATACATGTAAACACTCAACCATAGATAATTCAAGTAAACAGAACTTCCTTAATATATACTGAGGTAGTAAAATATACATAACAGGTAAATGTTCCCTGAGTGATATATACTTGCATTGTGTAAATAATTAATTCCAGTCAACTATATTAAGATAACTTTCAGATACATTAAAGTAGGTATTACATAACAGGCCCCAATAATTTACCTAAAAAATTGAAAAGTAATCTTTCATCTTCCACAATTATCTGATTGTGTCATCATGGGATCATTGGAATATGTTTGTGTCATTTGCGGTGTTTACAAATCGGTAGCAGTTTTTTGTTTAAATTATGCTAATCTGATTGAGATAAATATGTCTAGTAACTATTCCTATACATAATTATGAACTATGTAGAACATGAATGTTATGTAATACAAAGCATTTACATTGAGAGTTGACGAAACCATTTTTTTAAGGTCAGTAATTAAGTTTTAGCATTTGAACTAAAATCACAATTGAGTAAAACAAAATCTCTACAAAAATAATATTAATGTTATATAATCTTCATATGTTTTTAGTTTCATTATTCAATAATTATTTTTATTGCATCATTAAAAATATAACATTAAAATTTAATTTGATAGAACATATTATAATAGCCTTACATGCACTGGAATAGAAAACTAGGTATATCGTTTCAAGTTCTGCAGACTCACAAAATGTAGGCTAAACTCATATTTATTTTTACTTTTAATCTGACTGGCTATATACAATTTATAATAATACTTTCGTATTAATTATTAGTTTCATATGTTTCCGGTCATAGCAGCTAAAATCCTAGTTTGAATGATAATGAACTTGATGGCCAATCATTGAACTTTGTCGTTTATAGGACGTAGTTTATGGGAGATAAAAGCCATGATAGCATTTGTTTTCTTGTTCGATTTATCGCTGCACACTGACGATGTTCTATAGATTGGTTCTCTCCGCTTTACAGCTGTGTGTTATCATCTATCTTGTAGACAGCTCACAGAATTTGAATGAGGAAAGTAAGTGCGTATTGTTACTGTAAAATTACTTTTGTAAATCTTAATGAAATTTAACAAAGCATTACATTAGTGTATTCCACGCAGAAGTCGTTAAAATGCTTACTGATTGCTGTTTTACATTTTTTAAATGATTAAATATGTAAATAAAAAACTAAATGAAATAATACAATATTTTTTATTTGCTCTAAATATTTATTACTTATGAAATTTGTGTTGTAGGTTACATTACCCTAAAATATCTAACGCTGTTAAATGAACCACCTAGCTTTTACTGGACAGAAAGTGTTAACAGTTTTACCGGCTAGCCCTCCCGCCAATGTGTAAAACAGCACAATTAAATATGGTTCTGAAAAGTGTACCGTATCGGACTTTTTCCACTTTTCGAATATTAATAACTGTTGAATTTGTTTATCAAATTAATTCGTTTATAATTTATAAATTTAAAAGTCAAAAACTCCATACCCATGCTTTCCCATAAACTTGATAATAATAGCAAGTGTCTGGATGATATAAAAACTCCTAATTTTGTTCATTTTCTTAATGTTTCCAAATTACTTTAGTATATAGACATGTTAATGGTCTATAAGATTATATGATTGATTAGTCATTCAAGTTTTTTATTATATTATTAAAACTGTTTACACAAAATTTTACCATAAATTATCATAATTTATCATAATTTATCATAATTTATCATAATTTATCATAATTTATCATAATTTATCATAATTTATCATAATTTACCATGATTTACCATAATTTATCATAATTTATCATAATTTATCATAATTTACCATGATTTACCATAATTTACCATAATTTATAATAATACAATAATGTATCATAATTTTTCATTATTATTACAATGCAGAGAACGGGCAAGAAAAGTTAAGGAAAGGTGTATGCATGCAGAAATAACTTTATTAAATAAATAACTTAAATTAATTAGCTATTTGGATATTCTTTTCCGGCTCTCTATTAGCATGTTCCCCATGCATAGCTCACCATATTATCATGTTCTAAGCTTAAATTGCATTTTTTACTAGAAATATTTGCATTTAAGAATAAAAAAGAACAATGTCGTACTTTTTTCTTTTTATTAGCTTAGTTCAGTCACATTTCAATTTAAACATCCTTTTTTTACAAACTGGTTATTTTGTAACAATGGATTTGTATCTTGTCTAATTTTATGCAAATTGGTTCTTATATGTAGTACCAGCGAGCCTTGTAAAGTACCATTGAATTCAGGCATATTTCGTTGGTGTGGCGTATATGGTTTATTGATGAGTAATTGATGATTAATTGATGAGTATTGATGGACGACACAGCGCTGTTCAGATCTCTCTGCCGATGAATATGCTTCAGTAGTATATTGGAAATATTTTATTTATTGAGACTTTTTATTTTCTAATGTTCGAATTTGTTGTATTTTATGAGTTAAAATTTGATTAAATGAATGATTTTTAAAAAGGCTTTCTAGAAATTGTATTGCTTAATTAATTTCCCCCATATCGCTGTTTTTTTTACAATCTAAAACTCAACTTATATTACATCATTTTAAATGGTTCTCTTTTTGTTTAACTATTTTAAAACAGTTTCATATCCGTATTCTACTATTATTATTCAACAATAGTCAAACAACATTAATATGAAAAAGGAATATGAAATAATATACCATCCGATTTATAACCAAACGTTATATGTGATACTAAACAAACTCTATACCTTATTTTTGATATTAAATATACTTCTCGAGTTCTCTGATTCGCCAATATGCTCTTTACAGTTGTAAATGTTTAGCAAAAGAACTGAAACGATCTATTTCAATACTAGTAGTAACTATATATTTTAATGACATTTAAATACAAACGAAACATTCTCCTGCCTTTTTTGTTTTATATTAATATACCTTTATTAATTTTTATTTTTTATTTTCCCTCAGATGCTGACATCAATGCTGTTACACAAAATCTGAACTTGCCACCCACTCAAAGTAAATTGATTTGTTATCATTGTTACTCAATAAACTATCGTATTTCTTCGCCATAATGTATCACTTTGTGAATTTTGCAAACTATACATTATGTATAAAATTTATTCTTCCTTGACCATTACTGAATAAATTATGATTTTTTTTGGTAACAATTAAATCTAAATAGGAGAACACTAGTGCCAACACTTGATAATATTTGAGTTGTTAAATATATATATAAATTAATGTATGTTAAATAATTGATACATTGTTAAGATTTTTTGATTTTAAATTTAATTCTTTCATTTTGATATTTGTATTCAACAAAAAGTAAATATCCTAATTTTGTTTATAAGTTAAAGTTATGAATTATTTTTGTTGTTTTTTGAAATAAAAGGTATATATCACAGTCGAATTTCTATTAATGATGTTTTCTAATGATGGATTCGATATTCATTTCCATTTACAGAGATGCTAGAGTTGAAAGGGCGACAAGTTCCTGGTATGTCTTTTTATGGTGCAGCCCAGATGTGTGAACGAAATGGAAATTGCATTTTCCATCCAACCCCGTTCTGGTCAGAGGAGAAGCAACTTACGGAGTGGAGGAACATAGTGATCAGAGGATGGGGCTCCATAACCAGTTCTCCTCTCCTGCTCTCGGCATCGATGGGTGGACCGTTGGTGATGATGAGACTGAGGGGGGATGAAAGAGGCGACCTCGTAATGGAGATGGCGTTGATGTTAGTAAACTACAACTTAGATGTGGTACTTCCACTGAAGGGAAAGGTGAGGATGGAAATAGAAGATCGGGTTGTTGAGGGTCCCTTCACAATTGACAGAGAGAATTTCTACTTTGATTGTATCACCATGAAGACACGTGGGTTTAGTATCAAAAGACTGCCAACTGTAAATGTTAAGTTCACCCCTGAGTAATTCATCTTTAATCTATTTTGATTTTGTTTAAATAAATCATTGTTATAGTCAAGATTTTTAGTTGTATTGTTTATTAAAGACTTATTTTAAGACTTTTAAGTTTTTCCGGGCGATTTCAGGGCAATCATTGTCATACTCTTTAAAAATATATTTTATTACAGCTTCTAGCATTTCATTCATTGATAATTGTTTCACATTTTATTTTATAAACTATCTACTCTCCGTCTTACAACTGAAATATAATTAATCATATTGAAAATATGATTGTACAAAAATATGGAATTGTATAAGTTTTCACATATTTTTTGGAATATGTCAAAGCCCAGTGGATATATATAAAAGATGAATACGCACGCATTAAACACATTATAGATATCGGTTATAATCCAGCCATTTCCAGGGAAGAAGATTTAGTTACTACATGGCTCACTCAGTCTGACATAAAATGGGCCAATTATTACAATGATACAATGTTCGCAACTATTGTACGAAATGAACAGAAATTATGTCGAACAAAATTGAATGACTAAACATCATTTACTTGAACATTTCTGTATTAGACAAGATAGTTACTAAAGATAACATACTACAATAATTCTCAAAACGGTTATTAAAGCTATTTTAACAAATAATCTATTTATGGTAAACATAGTTGACTTTAAAATGGATGAATTGTAGCGGAAAACGCGTGGAAACATTAACTTACAAATGTGGTTGATACTTAATTTTATTCAAATATATATCTGGAACTTTATTTTATAAATGTTGCATTACTTGATTATTCTTATCATAGGGACAATCACAGGAGAATTGAAAAATAACATATGATTATTATCCTGATTAAGTGCTGAAATGTAACTGAAGAATATATTAGGGGAACATATATGTTCCCTGAATAATCAACTATATATATATATAAAGGATAAAATAAAAGTTGTCATAACATAACCTTACAATAACTGGCTGTAAAACGATTGCGCAACAGTTGATAAACGAGAGCTCATCTTCCGCGATTATCTATTGTATCTGACCATTCGATCGTCGGTAAATTGAATGTTAGTGCAAAGGTACTGTGTCTTTAAATTGATTAGTCAATGAAATATACCGGAAAGTATATATATATATAAACAGATATTTAATTTCAACATGTTTTTCACTGGTTCTACATAATATTATCAACTTTATTTTCATTTAATGACGTTACTGTTTAATCTGTTCACAATAATTGTAAGTATAAATTATATAAACAATAATTAATTAAATTATGTGTGCTCTGCATTCTGCATAAGTAAACAAAGGAACAAACACAGAATTCTATAATACAAATGAATGGTTGGCATGCCATTATTACATATAATTATACGACTTTGAAAAAATATTATTCTGATTTTATGAAATTGTTTTTAGTATAAATTTGTTTTTATTTAATTATGTATTACTATATAACCATCTACCAGATAATTGGATATGGTATTTACCAAGGCAAGGACATAATTCAAAGTTGTACAAGATTGGATGTTGATCACCTTTTGAGATATCTTACATAATATTGTATGAAAGGAAATGTATGCACTGAGCGTACGAAGTATTTTCGAACAAGGTCCGATATTGTCACAAACAAAGAATCTATCATTTGGTACAGTACACTACACCATCCCTTGCAATGATAGCTTCAAACTTGTAGACACAAATATACACAATGTATATATCAATATATAAATAATATTAAAAATATAGTAGAACAATAATAGTAAATATTTAATTTCTAAAGTCAATAATTTTAAAATGTACTTTTAGTGTAAAGAAATCCAAACCGTACTTTACAACTTTTAATATATGTATTATAACAATATTGTAGGTAAGCCTTTTAATATTAAAATTGTTAATTAAACATTGAAGGAATTTTCTTAGTTTAAAATAGATCAATAATTATAAATTATTTAAATATTAGACAATAACGAGAAACAGAAGATATTTTTTAAATATCAATTAAATTCTTCTATTCATGAAAACTGTGTAAAAAGAACAGTAGTTAAAATATATTATTTTTTGTATTATTTATTGTGACAATGATAATTGTTAATTATTGAAACTCAAAAAGCATGTAAATTATTTACAATTTGTGTTTTTTGTTTGCATTAAAACATTCGCGATCCTAAATCAAAATTCAATATATTTAAGCATTATTAAAAAAGGCTGCATTACGTGTTACAATTATTCAATTAACACAAACTAGTTATCATAATTGTAGAACATGTGGAGATCAAATTGAGAGTTGACAAAAGAAATCATAAAACATTTGGAAAAGTAATAAACAATTTTTTTACATAAATCATATTTCGACAAAATAGTTTTTTTGTTGTTTACAAAGCTCAAATTCAGTTTTAATAATCGAAATATAAATTCAGTATATTTAACCCTTCGTACGTGGAGAGGGGTCAGCCAATTTTTTTTCAAATAAATTAAGTTTTTGATTGAACTATAAAAGTATGACCAGGATTTTTTTAATCAGTGGCTAAAATTCTTTTATCTAACTGAAAAATATAACAAAAATAATTTCGAATATTTTTACATACCAGAAAAAATGTAGTTATTATTGATCCATTTTATACCCCCTTGGGTTTTCATACTTGCCGAAGATATTAGGAGTTGAAACTTGCAACATTAATAGAAAAAATAAGTTTATCGTAAATGATATCCATTTAACTTGATTAATAAAATTAGTTATTAAAATAACCAGAAAATTAAAATAATACTCAAATAACTGTTATACTACTTATAGCTTATTTGTATAAGTAGTATAATTATAAACATATATTAACAAATATAGATCTTGTGATCTGGAATCAGATGCAAAAAGAATCAAATCAATTGGTTGCATTGAACAAAAGTTATAGCATTTATTGGTCAATATATAGCATATATGTGGTTATTTTCCTATCGTTTTCCTAACTGGAGTTTATGACGTAATCAGGTCATAAAAATTATACCAATCGATTAATTAAAAAAAAAAATTAAAATCGCTCGACAAGTCTTTAGGAGATATATGTATACCAAATTTCATCTTAATCGGATAATAGAAAGTTTGGTTTTCCGGGTGGGGGGTATAATAACCCTCCTCCAGGTAGCAAACCCTACAAAGTATATATATGTCCACGTACGAAGGGTTAATAAAAATAATATATTTCTCGTATTTATAGAATACAAATAGATAATGATACAATTATGAGTGTATCGAAATGTAAAAGTCGGTGCTACGTTTTAGGTCTGACACACTAAATGGAAATATAATTTAGATCTAAAAATTGGTTTTAATTTAAGCTTAATCATTATTTGACTTACACCATTTTGATAGGTTAACGACGATAGCCAATTATTCTACTTTGACAGTTGTAGACAGACAGTGTGTTCTGAAATCTAGAAATACTGCTCAATTGCCATACCAGCGAAGGTCTAATGAAGTTTGTATTCCTGCAAGATTGAATGCAGCGTTAATAATGTTCTTCAAATTGGTCGTCGTGGCTTTGCAGTGGTCTCTTTTCATAAACTGTGTAGGAAACTGCTCAGATAAATTTGATACAAATAATAGTAAGTGTTACATAATATTGATTAGACAAATTGCAAGTTTTTAAGGCATTAATTGTATACTTATATTTAGAATATGAAATATGATGTCGGTTAACTTATTATGTTTGTGTTCAAGTATGTTGATTGGGAATATACATTAATTATTTATAATTTAAAAGATTAATTAAAACGAAGTTCTAGATCTCTAAAATACTTTTTTTGACCGTTTCTTTGACCAACATGTATTTATCAGAATCTGGGTTAAATTAGGATCTTAAATAAATTACACTTAGATATCCAATTCAGCGGTTATTATTTCTTTGACACATACGGCGATAATCTATCTCATTGATTAGAGAGATCTCTTAAGCTGCACTCTTTTTGTGACTGTTGTAGTGTATTACATATATTTATCTATTTTCTCGGTATCTCTTTTACACAAAAATTATTTGAATTTGTTATAGCTCATATATTTTCTTAAATATTTGTAACAATTTTTTACCTACTTCTGATGAAATTCGTTGCTATTCTGTGCAGAAGGTGTGAATCATCGAGCTTGTAAAATGTAGATTTTATTTTTGTTGGTAATTGTTCAATGTTGATTTTATATTGATTCATGATTTAAATATCGAACGTCATAAATGATATTGTTGTTTTAGTTCACATACATAGGTGATTATTTTTTAATTGATATTTCATTTAAACAATAAATTATAATGCATATTTTAAAATATTTTATGAATAAATGTCTAAAAATGATTGTTAATGAATAAATTTAGAAAATATATCAATTAGGTAATTTAAAATGTAATTATCTAATATTTCAAAAGATTTATCAACAACATCCCTTACAATTTGTTTTAATTGATTTTATATATTCTTGATAGATTATGACATTCTGCATAAACGATCATCCCCACTTCACACTCAAACTTCATTTGATGAATTGGACTCTGTAAGATTCCCATTCCCCACTCCCACTCAAAGTAAGTTGTTTGTTTGGTTGTCATGGTTATATAATCATAATTTCACCTCAAAATCGTCCCTGATTTATATCCATAACCATAGTTCTCACGTATATAGCATTGTATTCCATGTTCTCTCAAAATCATTCTGTAAAACGTGAACATTATTCCAACAAATAAATATTGCGTAGTCTATTTTTCTGCCTATATTCATTCCATCCGATAGGTTCAATATTTGAAGTATTTAATGATAGGCTATAGTTGTGCTACATAAAAAGTTTTTCCATGGTCATGGCTTAATTACAATTAAAATGTGAAGAAATATATATAATTTATCATGTATTACACATTGTAAGTAATTGACATAAATATACGCTTTTAAAATATCTATATCTATATAGTTTTGTCTTCCATTTACAGAAATGCTCCAGATGAAGGGTCAAACACTTCCCGGTTGGCGTTCTGATTATGGTCCAACTCAGATGTGTGATCGAACTGGGAGTTGTGTCTTCCACCCATCCCACACTATGTCAGAGGAACAGCATCTTGAAATGTGGGATGCGATAGTGAGTAGTGGAATTGGCTTTCTATTCAGTTCACCTCTTCTGCTCCCTGCATCGATGGGTGGAACTTTGGTGTTGGTGGGTCTGGTTGGTGATGGACCGGGGAAGCTCGTGATGAAGATGTTGGTGTATCCAACGGAATACAACAACGACGTGGTACTTCCTGTGAAGGGACGAGTGAGACTTGATATAAACGATAGAGTTGTTGAGGGTCCCTTCACACTTGATAGAAAGGGTTCAGATGTTAGATGTGTTTCCATGGCGACAAGTGGGTTGAACACCGTAAAGCTTCCAACGGTCCTTATTAAGTTATCACCTTGGTAACATTATGTTTTAACTATTTTAATTTGTTTTAAGGGACAATTTGACAGTTTAATTTTTTTATAATTTAAAGTGTATATTTATAATTGAAGACTCAAATTCTTCTTTTTGAAACACAAATTGATGTTTACTTGTTTTTTATTCTTATTCTTATATTAATTATTATAAATAATGAGTAATATATTTAAATACTTGTTTTAAACTTTTGCTGTTAATAAATTTTTAATATTTTAATTTCTTCAATTTGAAGTAGTAGAATAAATAAATGTAGAAGTAAAAATTATTCTTAGAAGTTAATATGCACCAATGATAAAATATGTTCCCTATTTTATGAATAAATACATTTAGAGACAATTGTTGATTATTATTGCTATTCGTTATAATTGTTTCATAATATAACAAATTATAATTAGAGTATTTTTCTCCTTTTTACCCCAGCTAATGTAATTTTGCTGCATTATTTAAAAATGTGTTAACATTCAATTTTATTCTTCCAATTAAAATATATTTTGTTATGTTTTTGATAGTTAAACAAATTTTTGTTTTCGAATATTTATTTCACAAAATATTAGAAATTTCAAAACAAATGAAATCTATTGGATAAAATTATTCAATTCTGACGAATTCTTCTTTGAACAAAATTATTCAACCAACTTTTCTTAAATTCTTGGAAATTTGCAGAATATTACCTATGAAATACATGTGAACACTTCATGTAGGATATACTTTTTTTGCATAACTTTTTTATATCGTGTTATTTAGCAATGATTGGACAGGTGTTCTACTTTAACAATTTGATAATTCTCGTAATCAATATTTTTGAAAAATTAATACATAATTGTAAAAGTTTACATATCTAAATTAGGTTAGTTGACTAAAGTTATTATTTAAATTAAGATTTAATAAAATAAAATTAAAATTTCGGTCTCGCAACGGAACTATGAAGCAAAAACAAAAATTATTTAAATTAAGATTTGTAATTTTTGTAAAATTAAATTATATATTCTTTATTTCCAACCATATTAGTTAGATGTTGATATATCCTACTAGAATGAAATCGGAGTATTACTTACTGAGATATGTTCATTTTAAGTTTAGTACTTGAAGTTAGCAACCGATTGCAACGTATAGCGCGAAGATAAGGGCTTTCCACAGTTCACAGTGCCATATACTTCCATCATACTCTAATATACTATATTTAAGTAGTTCTGATTGTACCTTCAAAGTTTGAGCTTTCTCAGAAATAAATGAAAAGTAGCCCGAGTTAAAATACAGTTAACATGTTAATTTTATTTTATAAACATATGCAAAGCGACATTTTTAAGTATATTTTCACCAGAAATGTTCGTTTCAATTCCGCCATTGCCAAATAAGGAAAGGAGGATTACATACAAACGTGAAACTAAAACATTACATGCTGCAGTTATTTTACAAAGTGACCAAAAGTTATGGCGAACAAAATTGACAATGTAATTGACTATCCTCATTATTTGAACATACTGTAGCTGGATCAGATAAAACTTGACTCCCAAGTAAAATACTACTATTATTGTTAAAGTGACATCCGATTTAAGCAATTGATCAATTTTGGGTAAACATAATTCACGATATAATTGAATTGGCGTCTCCCCTTGAAATGGATGGATTGTAGCCGAAACTAGTAAGGATATATATATAAACCTACATATAATGGTTAATATAGTGATAACGTGTTAAAAGATTTTAACACGTTTTAATTTTAATATATTTACCCCATCGGTTCTGAAAAAATAATAACGTTAGTGTTCAAAGAGGACACTTTTGCTCAATCATGTATTTTTTAAATTATAGTGACTCAAATGTAATATATTTGTTTTTTTTGTTAACGAGTATAATAATTTATCAATAAATATATCAATAAAAGTAGTAACATAAATCCCAACTTAATGATAATATTGCTCAATTACGAGTGGGTACCTACCAACCTTAGCATGAGAAGCAAACTATGTAACAATTATTACATAATGCAGTATTAATAATGGGGACAATAAAAGCCAGATGATAGTTAGTTGTCAACTTGAAATACAAATATATGTGTTTTTAGTGTCAGAACACATGTAGATGTATAACATTTGACGAAAGTGGTTTTTGTAGACAAAGAAGTGGCCGGCGTCACTCCTGACGCAAACAATCCTGTTTTTGGTGTTTCAAGAAAGCAAATATCAGTAAAATAGGGTTCTACTCGAAGGTCTAACATGTTAGCCTTGACAGTTTCCCTGATGGTTATATTTACACCGTGAGGTATTTACGCTAGCATTAGTTACGAAAATAAATGTTCACTCGTGACAATTTTGTGCTCACAGAATTAGTGCAAATCAGCTTTACGTGCATCACCCTTTAACATTGAATATTGTATCAATAATAATTATCAGAATCTAATGCAAACAAAAACATGTTTTTATGGATGATATTATTGTTTATCTATTTTGATTCTTCTGATATTGATGTGGCATATTTCCACAAGAATGATTTCATTGATTTCAGACTATGTTCATTTTTTTTCATTATAATAGGTGTGTTGTTTAAGTCGAACAACTTTTGTTAAAAAATCAGCGAACGTAAATTTAAAAAATAACACTAAATGTTCAAAATCAATTTTGGAATATGTGTGGAATTAGATATGAATTAATTATATCAATATATAATAAATATAGACTAATATTTAGGATATTATTAAACAAAAAACTATTTTATCGAAATTAATTGCACAATAATAGACGTTTAATTTATTTATACGAATATATGCATCGTTACATAACTACATAACACTCTTTTAGTGGTTAATATTTTATGCTGCACGTAATATATACATATTAAAATATATACAATATATGACGCTTTAATATATATGACGCTATAATATCTATATGATGCTATAGCATAATATGACGACATTATTTTGTTACGATTATTTCGTTATTTAAAGTATAATATTGTAGCATATTATAGCAACATTTTATTACATAATAATAACAGTTATTATTTTATTTAAATAGAATTTATATACTCTATAAGTTAATTAATAAAATTATATATGCATAAATATTTACCAAACACAAATAAATATAAATTTATCAGATTAAGTGTACAAATTTATTTATTTATCATTGAAACACTTCACACCTAATATCATATATAATAATGTTACTCGTGCAGTTAATAATTTTTAAATAATTACTTTTATTTTTTGCACCAAATTAAAATATCTGTAAATGCAATGTTATTTGTGATACATTTTTATTTTATAATTATCAATTATTAAATAGATTCATAATTTGTATTTATATACTAAATGTGTTTATATAAACATTTATTTAAATAACAATACTTCTATGTTGTATTTACATATTATTAATACATATATATTTAAGTCACATAACGCTAATTTACAATTAATAACTTTATCCAATATTACGACAGAATATTGTTTAAACTTGTCATTAAATGTTTAGTCTCTGAAAATTACCTAATTCCTAAATAATTTGTTGACATTTTGAAAGTATCTGTTTTGTCAAGATAAATCTAGTTATTCTACTTAAATATACACAATAGTGGAATCGGTTCGTCTTTGATCAATTTCTAAAATTAAGTATATAGTGTACTTTTTCAAATTTTTGTCGCTGTTTCATTTTGGTCAATATAAAATATGATAAAAACTATATGTGTAGCTATAATAAGTAATAGTATGTCTATCTACAATACAATGTATACAATTGAGTTATATAATACTGGTTTATGTCAGATTTCATGGAATTCACGTTCATAATTCTAATCAGACTAGTTGAGCCCTTTGTCAATCATATAGTTATTTATTTAAAGTTTGGAAATTCAGATGTTTGTACATGTTTATTAATCAATTGAAACCTTTGTCTGTGACAACTACAATTATATTTTAACAAATTCTATATATTAACAGAATTACAATAGGCCTCAATGCTGATTATACTAATAGATTTTATGTCTTTTATGTATTTACGTAATCAGTATATGTATGCTTTTGTAATATGTTTAATGTCATTGCAACGAAGCAAATAATGGTATAATATTTACAACAAAAATTGTTATATTTGTAATATATTCATAAATTGATATATGTCATTGATATAGTAATATAAAATAAAAATTATATATTACTTATATAGTTTGCTGTGTTTTGTTCAATAAATTTATCCATGCTTTAATGTAACAAACTTGACTTTAATAAACAAAGTAGGTTATTTTATAATTCACAAACTCAGTAGTATAAAATAATTATGAACAAATTCATGTTGATAATACTGAATGTATCAACATTGTAAACATTGAATAAGATTAGAGGGGGAGGAGGGGTGATGGGGTAGGGGGAGGGGAGGCGGTAGGAGAGAGTTGGGAGGGGAAGAAATAGAGTTCCTACTCTCATTATACTTTTTAATATTGCAAGATAAAATAATTACGATTAATATATGGGAGTTTAGTATGTATTAAAATTTATAAATGACGATGCAGTTTATTCTATAATAAACTGCACCGTCATTTATAAATGTTAATTTTGTTTTAGACCTAGAACACTAAACTCCCATATATTAATTAATCGTAATCATTTTATCTTGTAAATATTATGAAACATCTAGTAAATACTGCTATCATGTTTATTCTGTCTTCAAATGAAACCGATATATAATAGTTTATTTTATAGTTTGATCTTGATGACCAATTATTCCAGATTAGCAGTAGTAGATATTGTAATACTATACATTGTAATTAATTTCAAAACCGCAGTGTAATATTGTTTGATTCACGGACAACATTTGCGCTGTAATTAAAATGTTCTACAACTTTGTTCTCCTTGTTTTGTGCTCTGTGGTCATCTATCTTGTAAACTGCTCAGAGAATTATGACACAAAAGGTAAGTGTTATGAATTACAATATTTGCAAAAGTGACACAGTGATTATAGTTATGTTATTAACATATGGTATTAATTAATTAACTATATTAACTGATATTTTTTCTTAGAAAAATAATAAAACATCTCATTTATTTATTCCACGTTGCAGGCAGGATAAAACTTGTGTCTTTCATAATATTGATAAAATGAAATGACATTAGGTACATACAAGTTAACAATGTATATGTAAAGACATACTGTTATCGTTTGGGAAACATTTAAAATACTTAAATTATTAATAATAAAAATAAACAATTGAAATATGGCACAATAAATATGTTTTATAAAAGTCATATATCTTTTGAAATTGCCATACGTTTAACTTCAATTTAATGAAACAATATTAGAGTTTTTTTTAATGAAATAAGTTCTTTTTAACAACTTTCATTATAAATCTAATTATGTTGTGATTAACTTTTTATTACTTCAGCACATTTAATATACAAACAATATTCACTAAGATGTAGCATATTTACTAATATTATTATATTATTAATTTTACATTTTTGAACGGGACGTTTCTAAATTAATTTATTTATTGGAGATTCAAATTTTTCTCACATTTTAAAACATTTCAATGCTAAATAAAATAAAAATGACTTTAACTACTGTATTTGAAATCACAAAATGCGTTTAAATGTTATAAATACATTAATTTTAAATTTTAATTTTAATTGAATTATTATGAAATACACTTAATAATTTATTCTACAAAATTTTTATGAATATATTATTCAAAATATAATTAATTATTACGGTTGATAATGATTAATATATGCTCATTGATACAATATATTCATTTTATTAAATAATAAAATTCTTCTCTTATAAATACTCACGTTATAAAATCAAATTGATATCGATGATCATGTTATTGTTTTTTTCTTTATATCAATAATAAGTGTCGTACTTTCCTCTATGATTACTCTATGATTTTTCACATTTTGTTGATAACTCATTAATTGTAATAGAATTCGATCGTTATAACTTACTATAATAACAAGCCGTACCGGTTTCAATCAAATGTTTAGCCTAAATGAAGAACAGATGTTTTTTTTAAATTATGCGTTTGAGAATATAGAGGTTTATACACATATTATTAACATTTACAGGCAAAATATGAGTTATTTATCGAATTTGATGAATCGTAGTGTTGAATAAAACATACAATTTTTTTTATTGTTGGAGGCGAAATTTATGAAATTTTACTCTTTTTATAATTTGTTAAACAATGTAATAATATACAAAATATTAAACCTAAAACCGTAACACAATTCGTAAAATAGAATTATTTATAATGGATAATAATGTTTGGGTTATCCATTTTTCTATTAAACGAAATAGTCAAAGATGATATCATTTATTAAATAAAAATTAGTTAGATCCATTACATAATAAGGCTCAGATCGATGGCTAATGACCAACAAATTATTTTAATTAATTAAATAGAAGTACAAACTTCACGTTGTTGTACGCGACAATATTTTCATACAAAGGCATGTTTTTAACAATTAGAATTTAAGCAAACAAAATGTAAATTGTAATTAAATTGTATTACATATTGTATAACTAAATATATATATATATATTGTCAGAACTATCAAATGAGGATGCCATGAAAAAGATGCAAGATCAAATTCAATTGATCATGTCTCATGACCAGGAACAAAACTTTCAATACAAACAACTGAAAATGCAGGATGAAGAACACCAAAATCAAATCGACATTTTAAAATTCAAAAGTAAGATAAATAAAATTATACACTGAAACTTTTTGCAAATAGTAATAACAAATCTATATTTAATATAACTTAGAAAGTATTTATAAAATATAATTGAAATAATTACCCTAAATGTAAAAATATTTTGAAAAATGCATCGAGTGTTTAAAAATATAAAATTTCAAGAATTCACACTCAACACGTTACATCAAGGTACAGCATAGGAATGAAATACCCGTATTATATAATAATTTGATTGATCGTTCCACCCGTTATGTTATGATTTTATAAATAACAATAAAAGATACAATACATTGAGTTAGCGTAGCGTGCTGATCAAAATTTGGAATTTCTGATTTACTCAATCTAGAAGTTCAATGTTATAATTGTACAAAGAACTGTGCAAAATATGGTTATTATAATAAAATACTTATATTTATACCCCAATTTTGTTTTAACTATACTAAAGCTTTATATCTTCTGTTAAATACACGACTTTTAAATATATTTTGACTTCTTAATACAATAGTTCCTATAAAATAAATCCAAAGTTTTAAATATAAAAATACAAGGACGTAGTTAATTACAATTGGTTTATTAATAACACTGTATTATATTCATTTATATTAAAGGCAAGTTCAACATATGTATAAATAAATACTTAAACAGATATATACATTAGAATAGTCTAAATGTTTTAGAATTTATTTTGCGTAATCACTGTTTTTGTCTCTTTGACGGAGATTCGACATCATCATTTTCCTCCTCCTCCGTTAACACTTTCAATTTCGACTCGATTTGAACTAAGGTCGCTACTGGCTTTGCTTCCTTGTATCGTATTTGATATATTTTGAAGAGCGCGCCATGTTTGAAATCCTTGTTGCCGTGGTCACCGCAGAACAGGTTTGTGGCCAGAATCACGAGTTTGTACGATCCTTGTCCGAACTGAAATGGTGCTACTATCTTTTTACCGCGCCAGTCGAAAGCTTCGAAATCCAGAACCAATTTTAACCACGCAGTATGTCGTTCTTCGGAGTAGGTGGTTCTCACTTTTGCACCACTGCTGTTGGAGGAGAGTTGTTTAGTCCTTCTACAAACTTGGATTCTAAAAATGGTATTACCTTGAAAAGCGTGCAGTCATTAGCCTTGTCAATAGGTAGAACGCCATGATCCAAAGTGTAGACAATTTCTTTTTCGAAATGCCGGATCTGATAAACACTTGATTTTTGTACTGGTCCCGCAATACTCGTATGGTATTAATCATTTTGCCACAGCTAGTTCCTTTCTTAGCGAGTCCTGTAGAAAACTTATTAGCGTTTCCAATTGTAACATGTTTCAAACTGTTTGGCATGACCGCAGCATCCATCACAAATTTAGACATCTTGATTGTACGATAGTAAAGTTATAAAATAAGTCTAGAGAGTCTAGAGATTGTAAATAAGCCCGTTCGCATTGAGAGCAAGTATCATGGTCAAAGGTCAAATGATGCGGTCTAATCGACCCTTCCTATACTACTGATACATTTAATAATTGTGATATTTTAATCAAGAGGAACTCATTACAAAGTAATAATAATATAAGAATTACGACTGATATAGCTCATTGTTATTAAAAATTGGGTTTAATTTTTTTTGATAATAGAAATAGAATACAAATAATGGAGTAATAATAGTAAAATTTTCTATTAGTTAATTTGCATAAACTTTATAGCAATATATATATATATTTAGTTAATACGTAGTAAAAAATTATTGTGTAAAAACAAAAAAATTATCATGTGGAAAAGTTTATTCATTTTATGAGATCGATCCATGAAGCAACCAATGCAAATAATATAAAATGAATATATAATTTTTGAACTTTATAAAGAAGATATTTTCTTTCAATAGTGCAGATGCATATTATGTTACATATGATCATATATAGCAAAATATGTTTAAATAACTAATATTAAAATAATATATAAACAACATATTTTTATTTTTAAAACATAAATTTACAACAGATATCACATAAATAATAAAAGATATCATTATCACATTTTTTAATTTTAAATATTCTCAAATTAAATCAGATTCCATTTTTCTTTGACAGTTGATGGCCTAATGAACAATCTGACATTGCCACCTCCAACTCAAGGTCAGTAGATTAGTTGTCATGGATATATCATAAATTCAATCTGATGTTTTATTTTAAATATTTTAAAATTAAATCTGATATCAATTTTCTTGTATAGGTGCTGGCCAGCTGAACAATATGACATTCCAACCTCCAACTCAAAGTGAGTAGATTGCTTTTCATGGTTTTCATTGCTACTGTAGGTAACAAGAAATCATTGATAATTATATTATTTTGTAAGCAGTCAATTTTGATGACTATAAATTATGTTTTCATTTTGTATAATAGTAGTATGGGAAAGTAGACTTCTACTCCTTGAATCATCACACCCTATCCCCCTTACCTGCCATATCACCACTCCTACCACCCCCCCCTCTCCCCTACCCTCCAAAATATATTATTATCAATAATATCACTTCCTCTACCGATTTTAACAAGGTCAAAGGTTTTTCCGAATAAAACAATGACGCTGAGTTAGAATTTGGTAGGTTGGAGATGATCGGAGATTATTAATTGATACTTTCACTTCTTACAATGAACAGCCGTATTCGCACACTCTCGTCTACACATACAAATTCAGTTAAACTGATTTCGGGTCTAACAAAGCAGTTAGTAATGTTAAATTTCATTTCAAACATACATATTTCATAGTTCTTTTTATCTATATCTTCATTGATAATGCTCCGATTAGGAAAAAATTCATTGTGAGATATTTTAGGAATTTATTATTCTGCAACACCTGCATAATTCCATTGCTATTTAGCTAATTGAAGGGTAAAATAAGGTAGTGAATTATAGAGTGTAATCGATAGCTCGCATTAGATACGGTAATTACTATCGGATTCGTTACAAAGAGATTTTATGAAATGTCTTGCTACATTGGTTTCTTTTATGTCATTCAATTTGTTATTATATTCATTTACACATAGCGGAGTGAATTTTTTTCCAATGGGAGAATTATCAGTGAAGATATAGACAAAACCATGTATTTGTCCCACTCGACCATGTATTTGTCCCACTCGACCATGTATTTGTCCCACTCGACCATGTATTTGTC
>JAUZND010002888.1:0-12578 GCA_034780555.1 Coelogynopora nodosa
TTTTCCCTCCCTTGACGTCCTGTACGAGAGTCCTGAGGCGGTCGACGCGTTTGCCGAGGTCACCTTGACCTCGACGCTGTCGACCTACTCAATCAATCAATCATCATCACCATAATCATCATCATCATTTTATTCTTCCTCTTACTCCTCTTCTGTTGGCTGGTCCATATTAGGCTAGATTTGAAATAAAGCCACCTCTGACTTTGAAATCCTAGTTACCGCAGATCATCATGAGTTAGTAAGTTCCTGGTCTGAAATAAAATGGAGCTGGTATCTTTTAACGCGCCAGTCGCAAGCTTTAAAGTCTAGGGCCAATTTTAACCATGCAGTCTGTCGTTCTTCGGAGTAGGTGGGTCTCACTTTTTTACCCCTGCTGTTATCGAAAAGTTTTCGCAGACCTTCTTCGATCTTGGATTCACAAAATTGTATTGTCTAAAAAAGCGAGAAGCCATCATCCTTGGCAATAGGTAGAACATCATTTCCCGAGTGTAGACTTCGAATTTATTCTCCAAAATGCTGGATCTAATAAACACCTGCTTTCTGACTGGTCCCGCAATATCCATATCGCATTAAACATTTTGCCGACGTTAGCTCCTTTTCTGGCGATCCCTATAGAACATTTATCAGCATTTCCAATTGTGACATGTTGTAAACTGTTCGCCTTGTACGTTGCATCCATAACGATTTTAGACATCTTGTTGACTCGACAGTAAAGTAATAAAATAAACTTTTAAGTCTAGAGAGCGCACCAAGTAATTGCAAATACGGCCATTGTGTCAAAAGCTGAAAGCTAAATGCATATTAGCTGCGAAAGCATATCAATTAATACTTTTCCTTTTACGAAAATGCCTGGGAGGGGCGGGTATGTTGTACATTTTTAATTTAAAAAGTTGAGGGATGGTATGATGCTCAACAATGGTCAATGGACTCTTCCCATACTACTAACGTATAACACGAGAAATGTAGAACATAAAAGTACATTACGGAGAACGTGAAACATATAACACGACGCATGTGAAAAATATAACACGGAGAACTATATATAACACGGAGAACTAGGACGTAGGACGGAGGACGTATATACACGGAGGACGTAGAACGTATAACACAGAGGACGTTATATAACATGTATAACTATATATAACACGGAGGACGTTATATAAAACGGAAGACATTATATAATATGAAGGACGTTATATAACACAGATGACGTAGAATGTAAACACGGTGAATGTAGAACATATAACATGAAGGACGTTATATAACACGTAGAACGTTATATAACACGGAAAACGTTATATAACGCGGAAAACGTTATATAACACAGAGGACGTTATATGACACGTAGAACGTTATAGAATACGGAGAACGTTATATAACACAAAGGACGTTATATAACACAGAGGACGTTATATGACACGGAGGACGTATAACGTATTACACGGCTAATGTAGAAGGTGGTACACGGATAGCGTTATATAACACACAGAACGTTACATAATACGGAGAACGTTATATAACACGAAGGACGTTATATAACACAGAGGACGTTATATGACACGGAGGACGTTATATGACACGGAGGTGGAGAACGTTATATAACACAGAGGACGTTATATGACACGGAGGTGGAGAACGTTATATGACACGGAGGACGTAGAACGTTATATGACACTGAGGACGTTATATGACACGGAGGACGTAGAACGTTATATGACACGGAGGACGTAGAACGTATAACATGGAGGACGTTATAAAACACGGAGAATTATATATAACACGCAGAATGTTATATAACACGGAGAATGTAGAACGTTGTACACGAAAATATCACATATTATAAGTTTTCTAAAATTTATATTTTATTTTAAAAACCTATATGGATTATGAATTATAGATAGCCTATTATGATTTAATAAAATAATATTATGCTGCTGATGTCAATGTTGAAATAGTTATCAAACCGACTTGGCCGACACATATTTACACAATTAATTTAATTAATTTTATTGTATTTAGTTGTTTCTAAAATATATATTCATCAGATTTCTATATGTTTCATTAAAATCATTCTATTACTATAATGATGAATGAGAAGAAATTACCCTGTGTTTCAATGTTTTAGGTTGTAATAGACGCTTGGGGATATCTAGTTAAAGTAACACAGAAAGTCATCTCCAACGATCGTACGCAAGCCAGTGCGGCCTGCAGTGGTTACCCTGGAGATTGTTCGCTGGTCTATAATGAAAACTACCATGTGATACAGCTCGCCTGGAGGAATTAATTGAATGCTGAATGTTCTTTGTTGAATGTTGAATTGAATGTTCTCAATTTTAGTGATCCTTTTGTTGTTCTTCAATAGAATAAGCATGAATGCATGGAATATAGAATTTCAATTAATTGAGCGAATATCCTTTGTCGTCATAATATACTTTTTCGCTTCACATAGTAGCTTCGTTTCATAACTTTGTATTTGTTAATAGCAGTGATCACCGTCAAGTGAGAGGGGGAGATCGTTATCCACATTTTCTTTTTACACTTGTAATTTTAAAAGTTTGAAATTTTCAAACACAGACAATTTTAAACAATGTCTAACATTGTTCGTCCACATAAATTTTATTTTAAAATATATATCTTTAATGATGCCTTAAAATTGTATTAATTCTTTCTTGCATCATATAATTTGTGGGTAGGGCAAATGACTACATATTCATATTTTAACATTGATGACATCGTAAATACTGATTCACAGGATGTAAAGTTAATTTTTATTCTAAAATAAACCAGATACCGATATTTAGTAGGTAAAATATTTCTATTGTATGTGATAAAATGTTAAATATGGATGTAATTGTTGCAAACTTTGTAGTTCCCCTGTACAATAATTTTTGAACTTGAATGTTAGTGTTTATATGATTCATTGTAATCACCTTTCTCATTTTCCTCAGTTTATATTTTCCACTAAATCATACGTAACAGTGATATGACATTAATTGTTTAATTCTATTAGACTGAGCTAGTTACGATCGATGAAAGAGAAAATTGCTCATTTTTAAAATGTTGTCAATAATTTTTTCAAAACTGTTCTGTAACAAAGAAATATTTTTTCAATGTTAAACATATTATTTCGGTAGCAGCGTTTTTCTTGACAACGATATTGACAACGGTGAGTCTAGGAATTTTAAAATGTATTTGTAATCGAAGTTAAAATTTTAAAGTTTAAAATTGATGTAATGTAGGTGAACCCAGAAGAAGAGGGTGTACGTCGGCTTTCTTAAATTTGAAATGCTTCTATTTTTGGGATTTTTGAATAAATATGTTTTATCATATATTTAAATATATTTAAATATTAATTCGTTATAGTTATTTAATGAAATACTGTATATTACATATGTTTAAAAACTTACATAAAACATTAAATGAATACTGTGCAATGGAAACAAACATGTTACAATGCACAAATATATTTTGAATAATGAAACAAGGAAAAACTAATTATTTTAGTACAATTGTTCAAAATACAATTAAATAATACAACAAATTGTATCTCATGTTCTTGACATTGTTTTTATAGATAATAAAAGTCGTGTTCCTTATAACATACTTGTGTGCTTTATAAACGCGTGCGCTTTATTATAATCAAAATAATGTTCTTGAAAGCACACACTGTCACATCGCAAAAATGCCCATTCACCAGCGGCAAACACGGATTGTTTCCAAAGACGAATGAATCGTAAATAGTGATTATGATTGTGATTTGTTGTTAATTCGAATAATTTAAGAGAATATTCCTTTTTTAATTACTTTAATTTTCTGTGCTAGTAGAAAATAAAATAAGAAAATAACTATAGGACATGGTCAACATTAATAGGCGTTTTTCACATTGATTGCATATTTACTACAGGAGAACCATGATTAATTTAGTTTAAAATTAGATATTGAAAGATAAAAAATGTATGCTTCAGTTTTTTTAATAGTAACAATTTGTTAAGAAATAATTCTAAAACATTTATTGAATACAAAGAAATCAATATATAAATATATCTTTGACAATCTTATAATGGTAAAGTCAATACATAAGTAATAATAGCACACAAATAAGACAGGTGCCTTTGCTTCACAATCGGCGTCTTTTTACATAAACTGATTTTTTTTGCTACTATGGGTACATTACTACTAAGGGGGTTTTTAAAATAAGAGCTTCCCTAATTTTCAAAAACAAAAGTAAAATTGAATAAATAACTAATAATTCTCTAAATTTACTTTATACTAGTAGTGGCCTATATCATAAATCAATTTCAAAATACTCCCCATAAAAGGGAGAGTATGAACAATGTAGGAATATATGTAAGTTACACTATTACTCTAAAGACTTATCTTCATGTCAAATTAATCAAGATTGTGTAACTGTTGATGTTGTCAGCGACACAAGTAGGCCTATTTGCAGACACTCTGCTTAGTTATACATTATAATAGTCAGTACGATTTAGGGCTACAGTGAACAAAATATGAAGTAAATTTTAAATATATGAAGGAATATTAAAGAATTTCTAGTTTTACAAAAGAATTTGAAGTATTAGGCCTATATGTGATAATTCGAAATAAGTTGAACGAACTTGAAGTCATATACATAACATACTCGATTTATTCGGAATTCCCATTGAAATCACCTAAATCGAGCTATGAACAACTACAATGCATTATGTCATAAAAAATTAATAAATGTACATAAGTAGAATGATTTGAACCAGTACTATACCTCTCATCAATTGCTAATGATTTCTGTATTTATACCCCTCGTACTTGACTTTGTCAGAATCCCAATTGAATCATCCTGATTGGACATTGTAAAGCTGTATAGTACACTGTATTATAAAAAATCAATGAATATACTGGAATGAAATTATTACTACCATTAAGTAGCAAAATCGAACTGAGCTTCCTATTAATCCGGATGATTCAAATCAAGATAGCAAATTTTAGTTAATGTGCAGCAATGTATTGAAATCGAACGTTAGGCACTTTAGGACAGTTTTAGGACAGTTTTACGGACAGTTTTTCATTCTCTATAAAAATATTCTAAAGACGTAACAATTGAGTTCAACTTAAGCGTTTTCGTTATAATTTATTGTAATAACAGCTATTGTTCATCATTTTCAACATAGTGTGTAATACGCACAATTGATTATATTTATTTGTGATGCAGCCCGTCGTTGAAGCTCAGTCAACATTTTAAAACATTTCGAAAATTATATCCATTTTTTTATTCATTAAACATTTAAGTTGCAAAATTGAACACATATTATATACATTTAGATGCAATTATCTTTATTAAAAATTATGTTTATATTATAGTATATGATATAGATATGTATTTTTTTCTATTATTTTCCTAATTTGATTAGTATCAATTGAACAAAATCCTTGGTAACGAAATACGAGAAAGGACATGCGGTTAATTAATTATATTATTGGAAATTTTCTTAAATCAAATAAACTTTATCAAATTTATTTGCTAGAAATAGAAATAGAAGATAATACCAACTATGCGTTTGTTATGTTTTCTTTAATGTATGCATGTTCAAAATGATGAATACAAAAATGATTGCACGCTTAATGACGAACAATTAATTCAACATGGAACAAATATGCACAACAACACAAATATGTTTAATGTGTTTGTTCACATCCTTAATTGTCAATGTCCTTCCATTCAATCTCTATTAAACGATCATATAAACTTGAAGTAAGTGAGCAATATCCACAGAAGCCAGTACATGCCGAAGTAGCCTGTGTTCGATCAGGGGAAATTTCTGTGTTGCTTGTTTTGCCAAGGTATCCGTATGCCGATGCTTCAATCTAAAAGTGTTAAAAGAGAAAAAATTACAGATATTTCTCAATTAATCGTTTTTAGTCAAACATTTCATATTATTAGAAGTAAAGGACTTAATGCACTCAATATTGTTATCGTTTGTATCGAATGTGAATACTTTTCAGTGGAATCATTGAAACCTCAAGAAAACGCGTTAATACGTTCTGTTGTTGCTACAGTTGCGTCTGTCTGTCTGATGTCTGTCTGTCTCTCTGTCTGTCTGTCTGTCTGTTTCATCCAGTCTGTCGACATATTTTGCCCAGATTTAGACTACCTCTGTTATTTCCCACTTGCCATCATCCATTGCATCCAGTACCTTTTTGACTGTCAATGCTACCATTGGTAAGAATGAGTGCGATTACTAATACATTTTATGATATATCTCTTAATTATTTTCTGATTTTAGAGAAGATTTCTTCTATCGTCGTAAGCAAAGTAAGCTCATGCTAAGGAAGTACAACTTCTCGTAGAGCGTGTACCTTTAGCGGAGAAATGACAGAACAGATTTTTGCACAATAAAACGGCTGAAGGGGAAGAGTGGTTGAACATCACATACATTTTTTGTCATCATTATAATTATAGTGCAAAATTTTACATCTGATTGAAATGAAATTATCAAAACGTTAGTTGACTATTTAATACAAATTTTTCAGAAATTTTTCAAATCTAAAAATAGATAATAGCGTCATGGCTAAGTAAAAAAAATTTAAAACCATTTTATTCTAGACTCTCTCTACTTTGTAATTGAATGGTCATGACATCATAAATGAGGCAAAAAAATTAAAAGTTGTCCGCACCCATTTCACTGTTGCTTTGATAACACAGAACCTTTCTTGTAGAGAAAAGTAGATTCATACAATATCCCGATAAAGTTGTTGCCGAGTATTGCAAAGTCGCTAGTTTCGATCAAATATATTATATTATAGTATTCGAATTTATTGATTTCTGGGGATTTCTACATTGATTAATTTCTATTGCAAATAGGCCATACATTTATCATATTTATCGAACTCGAAATTGTTTTTATTTCACAAATATTATGAAAATGGTTTAAAGCTACTTCCAGTTTTTTAAGTGTTTATTTTTTCTGTGCATTAACATATATATGTGTACTATTATATACTACTACAAATACTATATTAATATTTAATTTTTAATTTTTGAATAGGCCTACTACAACACCTATTTTATATTGCATTTAAAATTTTGCTATCTTGTTCAATATTTCAATATACTTTTCGCTAATTCAAGACTTTTTCCAGTTTGTCAGACCAGTATACTGTATTTTGCTAATCCCTATTTTTTCCATATTAACTTGTACATTAAGGCATCATCCAACTTTCTGTTTCGCAATTATTGTTATTTTTCCAAATATTGCCAGTTATTTGCAATAGCGCCCCTTTTGTTTAATAGTTATCGATGTTCTAGTATTTATTTTACCCAATGAGGTGATGAATGCCAACAATTACTCGACAATCCACAATAAATCATTTAAATATTAAGCAGGGATATCAAAAAAATGTTGAGAAAGGATTTACTGGATCTAAACGTCCTGGAATATTCGAGTATCACTAACATGAGTCATTAGGGTTGTCTGACTCATTCCGTTAACCTCCAATTATCCTTTTCCCACGAATATAATGTTGTTTTTAATTTTACTGTGTTAAACTTCAGCATTTTTTAAGGTTTTATGCAGTCCACATTAGGAATTTAAGATTTTATGAAGTTAAAGTGTAACCTTTTATATTGTTAAACTTTAAGATTTTATGAAGTTAAACTTCAGAATTTAAAGTTTTACGATGTTCATATGTAAAATTTAGGATTTTAGGATTTGGAGATATGAGAGGATTTTATTTTAAAAATTTTAATGTTATAAAATGAAACTTTGGATTTCAATAATTTATAGATTTAAAGTTTTAAAATGGTGGATTAAATAAGGTAAAAATTTAGATTTTTAGGATTTAATGAAGTTTAAGTTTAAAATTTTACCGAATAATTATAGACTTTATCTGATCATCCTTATCATATTAGAATATCAAAATATGAAAAATACAAGCAAGGATATTGATGCTGAATACGGAGTGAAATAATTGAAAATAAGTATGGATATCGTTATAGCAATAAGAATAATAGCGAATTTATACAGCTGGCTATCTTCTTGGGGATGGCCTGTAATAACACACAGTGTACAACATAGTAATGATAGCCATTAGTGTATGGCAATATTAAACAAGATGACAAAATTTAGAAAAACATCTTGAAATATTTGTTAGTTATTATAAACTATGTTTTTATAAAACATTTATTTAATAATTATAGTAGTATATACAATACATATACAGAAAATAGATGTATGCTTATAAAAAATGGCTAACCGTTTTCCCTATATTGATAAATAACTTCAACCTCGATAGATATGATAAATATTTGGAACATGCAACAAATAAATCCATAATGCAATTGAGAGATACTTTACTAAATTCTAAATTTATTAATGCAATCTTTAATATATTAGTCTATTAAATAAATAAATCTAAATACATCAGTTGGAAAGAAATTACATTAACAAAACCTTGTGGGGCCGGCCACTTCTTTCATCTACCATATAGGTGGAAAACCTAATGTGTTAAAAAGTTACAAACTACTATCCAATTCTCTACTTTATACTCTGCATTAAGTAGTATAAAGGCGTGCAAAGGAAGTGTATATAACAAAAGATTAGGGTAGAATTTCTTAGCTTAACATTTCATGTGCTGCTAAGCCATGAAGGTGAAGCTTAGACCTTCCGCGTCACATTGCATATTATTTGCTAAATATTGTCCATATTTCTATAAAAGTATAGAGAGAATTTTCTGAAAACATGGCCAACCAAGTACTGTAATAGTTTTATGTTAAAAAGGCTAAGTCCTAAACTAAACAGATTCTGACAACTATAGTTCTTTTTAAATGCATTCTGTAAAAGATAATGATTTTTACGATGACATAACCAAAATCTTGAAAACAATCTTCTTTTGTTTAAGTCAGATATAAATATACTTATTCATTCATTCAAGTAACTGAAATCAAACATTAATTAACAATGTAACCATATTTATTAGAGGATAAGTAAAGTAAAAAAACTATTACCCATGCACATATACATCAAAGTGTTATAGAAAGCATACCGATTTAGCTAATTTGAATGGGGTTCCATTCAAATCTATCCTGAATGAGGATGCCTTACGCTCTTTATAACAGGCAGATGCGAAGCCGTAACATGTTAGAGCATCTTGACCTTTGCCTCCTTTTGAAAATGTATAGTCATCTGTTTTTATCGCGAGTTTCTGAAATAGGAAATAATATATATTGAACTTAATTTCAAAAAATATTATTTTGATTTCTTTTATATCAATTCAGTCTGTATATATATTATTACCGATCAACTATTAAACATTAATTAGGACGGCATATTAGGACGGAATATTCAAATACGAGCACGCATGCTATAAAAGTTAATTCAAAATAGACCCTACAATCAATATATTATTATTAAAACAAAATTATTTGGAGTTTGTTGTTTAGAAAAGGTCTTGCATTAAGCTTGCTCAACATTGAATATGCACAGCGTCGAACTTCCATAACATTGAATATGCATAACATTAAATATGCATAATATTGAACTTTCATAACATTGAATATGCATAGCATCTAAATTGCATAGCATTGAACATATACATATCATTGAACATGCATAACATTTAATATGCATAGCGTCGAACTTGCACAATATTGAATATTCCCAGCATCGAACTTGTATAACATTGAATATGTATAGCAATGAACCTGCATAGTTTTGAATATGCACAGCGTCGAACTTGCATTTATAACATTGAATATGTTTAGCATTGAACCTACATAGTTTTGAATATGCATAGCGTCGAACTTGCATAATATTGAATATGCAAAGCGTCGAACTTGCATAACATTGAATATGCACAGCATCGAACATACATAACATTGAATATGCACAGCGTCGAACTTGCATAACATTAAATATGCACAGCATCGAACATACACAACTTTGAATATGTATAACATTGAACTTCCATAACATTGAAGTTGCCAAGAACTTACTTGCAAGACTTGCCGAGTGAGTCGTCGATGTTTTACTATTACTAAGTTAATTATAAAAATTAATATATTAGTAACATTCATGTTGAGAGAAAATATTATGGTCTAGTTGTCAAATAAAATAAATCAATATTAGCAAGATTATTAGAATGAAATCGCTTTTATCTGCATCGCTATTAAAAATTCAACATTTATGAACAACTTACCAATAAATGTAGGTTAGAAAATATCCCAATACTTTAAAAGTATTGTAAGGTTTTGGTAAAATCATATACTATCAGTATATAAGTACAACAGCAACAATATAAAAAATATATATTTAAATAGTAAATTATTAAATTTAAAATTAGCAATAATTAAATAAAACAAATACATATTATTTACAGACGTACTCAAAACTGTGAAATGTATTAAACGAGAAATTAGAATAATTATAAAGAAAGCATTGAAGTGTCTGTCAAATTACATATTATTACATAATAAACTTTAATAAAAAAATATTTTTAAAAAATTATTTATTATTTAGTTAAAATTAAAATTAAAATTATGAAATATGTTATTATTCATATTCATATGCAAGGGGTAGTGGTTTTTTCAATATATTCGTCATAATTTTCTATATTAGTCAATAATTCTAAATAGAATTGATTGGAACCATCAGGCAAAATCAGCTCACCAGATAGAAAGAAAAGAAATAAATCAGAAATAATAAAATTTTAATTAAAAGAAAGGGTAACTAAATAATAACTATATATTTTTAAATCAAGGCAACCGCTAGATCTCCAAAGAGCCTCTGGTTTCCTTTTATGTACAGCCAAAAATTGTAATTTGAAAAAATATAGTATTATTATTATTAATAAAATTAAACATAAATATATCTACACAATAGATTTCAAGTAATTTTGGGATCATTTTTTGGGTTAAACCATTTTATATCATGCTATCCATTATACATTACACTACATAACTCGGATAGTAATATAAACAACTTTTCCTTATTCTATTTTATGCAATAACTCAACACTCGTATTGTTTGACCTAATTTAGATATTTAAAACAAGTTCAAGGGAAAAAAAATTACAAATATTTTGATAACATTTTTTAATACTTAATTCTAAATTGGTCAAACATTTATTGTTAATTAAATACATTTTTCGTCAAATGGATTACATAATAATTGAATTGAATTAAATTAAAAATTGTTATTGTCTTTCCTTAAAGCTTGATTGTACAGTTATACTCTTCAAACTGCAAAAGTTCCAATCATTTTTAGAATATTTTTATTATTTCATCATCGTGGCTTGAAACACATAATATGAATTACTAACAAGTTACATATTTTAGAATTGCGTAACTTAATAGAATTACCTGTATAAAGAAAAGTTGATTCAATTGATCAATTGAACTTCAATGATTTGTACACTTTGTGTTATCATAAATATTCCAATTACCAATTGTTGAATTCTTTTGTACCTCAAACAGTCCAGAATCACAATAACAATATTTGTTCATGAAATTTAATTTAAAAAACTTTTATCCATATTACAAAAATTATATCTGTATTTCTACTTCTACAAAAATATTTTTCAGTTATACCCTCTATTTATTCCGCTCAACCCTTTAAAACGTACATTTCATTATTAGATAATACAGAAGTAGATTGTTATCTGAATCAAATGTTTATCGCTATTAACAAATATTGGTGGATCCATGCCGTTGAAATTATTAGATAAAAGAGATAGGCTACTTTGTGGATTTAATAATAATTATGAGCGCATAGTAAGTAAAAGGAGCAAGGGATATCAGACTCAAACACAATGCCAGCCAGTATGACTGTTATCGGCCCATCAATCTTAGAAAAGACTGAATTTGTGGGGAATTAACTACAATAGTGTCATCTCCTATTCAATAAGACACTGCAGACTATTCATTGGTCTATAACTTTTTAAGTATATAACATTTTATGAAAAATGTCTGACAGATTACTTTGATATTTTAAAATCACATTAATTTTGCTGTACACGATGATTTGTTGGAGGAGGAGAAAACTTAATTTATCACCTACCCTGTTTCGCTATTAATATTACCCATAATCTGTTTCTGAATGTAAAAGGAGACACATACACGATCACTGAATGCCCAGTAACTGGTCATGTTTAAGTACCCAAGAATATATAAATTTATTTATTAACAATAATATGATAAACGATTTATATTGTATGTTGATTATTGAATAACATATAAATAATGTTTGATGACTGATACACGTAGGTGTTTTATAAGTGTCTTAATTTCAATATATTGTATATATAAGTATATTACCTAAAAAATAAAAAGTTTTACCTCGAAGACAACATTAATTTTGTTGAACTTTCTCCTTCCAGAAAACCACTCTTTAAATTGTTCTGGTTTATCCCCACCATAACCGGTGGACTCAGAATAATTGACCTCTGGATTAACGTCAAAATAGTTTTCAGAGAAATCCCCCGTGCAATACACTATAATAACCTTCGTAGGAGCCGCTTCCCTCGGCACCACGAGTGTATAGTGACCAGCGGGGAGGGGGCCCACCCTCCTGCGGATGTCCTGACACGAT
>JAUZND010002889.1:0-12578 GCA_034780555.1 Coelogynopora nodosa
CACAAAATAATACAATTTAAAAATAATCAATAATCCATATTAGACCAAACATTATGATTTATAATGATAGATATTATATTTGCTTTACTTATTCAATTCTAGATAGGACGCCATGATGAAATGCATGACATAAATAAAACAATTCTGTATCGTACCATGAAAATGTTAAGATTTTTGAATGAAGTCGAAATTTGGTAACATAAACAAGTATGTTTTCCGCGAAACTGAAATTTTTGTTTACAGGTAAGTTTGGAATATTTTTACTATAAATCTATTACATTTTATGCAGTATTCCTATTTTATCGTTATTTTTGTTTCGGAAGATTTTATAATTAATTTTTTCTTTTCTTGAATGTTATTTTAGTACACTAACTGCTGCAAAACTTATGTCTTTGAATAAAACCATTTGTATGAATGAATTTTTATGGATGTATATCACTATTTGACTTATCCTGTCATATTTTAGTATTTATAAAGACAGGTTTAGTTATTACTTATTATAAGTATGCAATAGAGTATTTATAAAAGGATATTAATTTGTAAAAGGCTATTTAAAAACTATTATATAGGATTTAATATATAAAATATATGATAATGCTTTCACGGATATAATAGAAAATACACTAATATTAAACATATATTCTATTCTTTATATTCTAAACATATAATCTATTAAAAAAATAAATATTTAAATTGTTCATATTTTTAAACTATGTATAAATATAATACTATTTTATTTTTATCAATCTACCTTATTTTTATTTATTAATGACACATACAGGATTTTGTTATTAATTTTTGTTCAATAATTTAATATATCTAGATTAATGTTTTAATTTTTGTTATTATTACAAAATATAGAAAAACTTTGTATATATTTAATCCAATATAATTACATGTTGATTTATTCTACATTGTAATAATCTTTTATGCATTATATAGTATGTACAGGCTAGTTTACAGTAATAAAACGATAAAAAATCATGAAATATGATTTTTAAAACCTGGAAAACTGTCATGTAAATTTGTATTGAGATTAAGTGTAAAGAAAAGTCATGAAAGCTTTTCATACTATTAGCATGTACTCTTTATTATTATATTTCTGAAATGATTTAAAAACACTTTTTATAAAAACATTTGAATTAATGTTCTTAAATAATTTGTTCATTTTAATTAAACTAATATTTTAATTTAGAACACTTCTAGATACTACATTATCACTTTAATAGACTAATAGGAAAAACAAAAAAAAGTGTATATTTAAGTGAAATAATAAAATGTGACTGAAGAACATAATAATTTATTACATCTAATGTTATTTAAAAATTAGTATTATTACCAACTTAGAATTCTGAACCCTGTAACTTGACAAACATTTATTTTAAAAAATTGTATTTATTGCTTGGTCTGTCCATAGGCAGTAATTTTTCTCCTTCTAGTTCTGGTTTAGCATGCATCACAGGTATGAATTACAGTTATCATGTTTTAGGCCTGTTGTAATTTCTATAAGGAATGCTTAGATTCTTTGTATTATTTGTTTATGTCTAGTTTATATTTTGCATATGTTACTTTTAATAATTTTTACTTATTTTGAAATAGTTTTACCAGTATTCTGCATTCAATATTTCAATAATTTCAATAATTTCAATAATTTCAATTTCAATAATTTCAATTATTTCAATAATTCTCTAATAGAGCATTTCATTATTTTATTTTAGGGGATAACATTATTCGTATAACCATTATATTCATATTTGAAAAAGTCTATTTATTCATTATTTTTTTGTATATAATTTAGAACTTTTCAATATAATGTTTTTGCTAGTGAATAAACCAATGTAAATGTAGAATATTTAGATACACATTGCTTAATTATTTAAACTGCTACATATCACACACCCTGTTTGCTTTTAATTAAATATGTTATTATTGTAGTCAATTTCGAAAAAATTATAGATTGGATGACTCAATTTTATTTATTCAGTTATGTGAAATTGTCAACGACAGCAACTACAATGGATATATATAGTATCAGTTTTGTTAAGTATTTTATAAAATTCAAAATAATGCATTTTATGTAATTTTTTAATAATTTTGAATGTTTTATATTTGGTTTTATATTCATAAAGTAAATTCTGTTAATACAAATGTTTTAAAATTAATATGAGGAAACCTCTATTTTTTAATGGAATAATAACATTTATATTGTTTTTTCATTAGTTTAAAATTCTACTGAATTAATTAGTCAATTGTGTTTTTTAATGTTTGCAAATGAAATGATTCTGAAAATTATTAAAAGTACATTGGCTTGTATTATACTCAACTAAGTATAAAAGCTGCAATTAGTCAAAAATAATACATTTAAAATAATGTATTTATTGAATAATTTACCCTTGTTAAAACTTATTTAATTATTTCTTGTCGAAATTATCAATAAATTAATTCCATATTTATTTTATTTTATAACATTATTCTTTTACGGTCTAAAATTTCAACACATGGAGATTAATAAATTATTGTTTTATTATGTAGTTATGATATTATTTAGTCTCATTTAAATATTTTCTCACACTGTATTATTTTGCACTTTGTTTATTTATATTTTTTACAGATGTATGTAGTATATCAATCAACATGACTCAGTATCTCAAACAAATACCAAACCACTATCTGTGTCTTGACTGACAGTACTAGAAGTTTTAATTTATCTGGCCTCGTATCTCCGACCCAACATGAAGGCTCCATTGATATTTTAGGCCTATGTCCTCTACATTTTTTGGATTATTATCGAAATCTTATTGACCAACTGAAAGATTTACGATAAATGCGGAAGACTAGATTATTTCAATTTCTATAGAATAAAAATATATTTAATTTTTATAAGTTTGTTTGTTCTAAATAAAATTTATATAATACATTTTTACAACTTGTGCATCTTTTGTGTTTTGCAATCAAATGAATTTTATGCTCTGATTTCATCATGTTGACCCACTAGAAGTACCAGTCACTTTTGGAACTTACTTTGCCCAATCGGTGAGAGGGGAATCAGACTGACCAACCAGCATTTATCTATTTACTTTTGAAGCAGACAAAATGTTTTAAAATATGCTGTTTTAGCTCATTTCGAGTCATCTATTACATAATAATGTTCTCCTGTATATTCTATTGAAGAACATGGTAGACTTAATAAATTATCGAATATCGGTATATCAATTTTAATGTGATTTTAGTTTACCCTATTACACTTCAAATAACGCTATTTGAAGTGTACATTTTAAAGTTTACACCATTTTATTATTTGTTTCCCTGTTTAATTATTTGATTAGTATATGAAGTAATTTAAAAAACTTGATGTTTATCATGTGCTTTGTTAGATCATATATATAGGCCCAATCATCTATGAAAAGATTCACAATTTGTAATGTTGACAACAAATGTTTAAAATATGATATATGTTTTATTTTATATTACTGTTAAACTTCGTTGAAATAGATTATATATACTTTTAAAATGTTTGAATAACTAATATACATATACATCTTTATTGTACTCACTTATTTTTGAAATGTTTTATTAGAGTTAGTTGTCTAGTTGAAATGTTTTGAATTTTAAAAGGTTCTGTATGTTTTATTAGATTTACATAACAAATTACAATACACTAGCCATTTTCCGAAAGTCATTTTTCGTGTAAAACAGATATATTCTGACAAATAATTATGTATGCTAAGTACTATAATTTGAGTGTTATTGTCACATGTTTAACGCGTTATGTAATGAAAAAAAAGTTTATATTGTATTAAAGTAGATAGTCGTCATATATATATATATATATATTATTTTAGACAACATTTATTTTAAATAATTTCAATTTATCTTTCTTTATTACTACAAACATTGTTAGACATAAAATAGTCTAAAGAATAGTACACTATAAATGAATACGGATTTGTACTGTTTGTCGAGGTAAATTGCAAATATAAGTCTTCTAAGCTTTAATTCCTGGTAGGCCTATTGTTCGCATTAAGAAACCTACATTTTGTTCGTTTTAATACGATAGCGATCATACCGTTTTCAAGCATGTTATGCTTAAACAGTACCCTTCAATTAAATTTTGAGATAAGTATCTTGTAAGTTAAAGTAAATAAAATATTAATAATAATTGTTTAATACATATTTCAATTACATAAGTTAAATTTATTTTCTAAAATAGATAAATAGACGGATGCAGAAGATATCATTTAAACGAATTTTGTAACTAACCTTTTTACGAATGACCTGTAAACGTATAGCCTATATATTCTCTTTCCGTAAAAAGCGATTGTTTTAGAATTTTGTTGCAGTTTCTCCAATGCAACTATATAATGTTTACTAAGATTGTGCACAAAATCAGTAGCCCTACATGTTTTTAATCTGATATATAATAATCGTGACAACTAAATGAAAAAAATTAAATAGACAACAACCATCAAAATGTAGCCACTACTTAAAGCATTTTTATAAATATTGTTATTTATAAAAGTTTCAAGGCATAACTATAATGTAATAATTTTAATATCTGAATTTAATGATGTACTTTTTTAGTTTTTTTAAAAGTTACAAGATATTATGTTTTGTATTGAAATAAAAATGGGGATATTTAAGATGCGTTGCTTTCGACGCCTTCTCAATATTCAATATACAACTCACAGAACAAACGAATCCATCGTGGAAGATATAACCGTCAGATTGCCGTCAGAATCTATTTATATTGGCTTATTAACAAATTATTTATTAAATTAATTATATTTATAAGTTAATATAAATTGTTAATTACTATTAACTACTTTTTTTAATAAAAATATATCTTATAAAATAATAATCCATCCTGTTTAGTTTAAGTATATACCACTATGATATATAACAAATTGTTCATATAAGTTATCCGAAATAGCTAATAATTATATAAAATATAGACTAAAAAATATATTTTTGTTAAATAAGAGTTTGACTCAGCTGACTTCAAATTTAAAATACTTTTTTGCTAATCACATTACAAAATGTATATATTTTGTAAAATAAATTAAAATTCGTAAAAACTGAGATTTTCTTATAAAGATTATGGGTAAACAATTAGTAAAATTAACTTTTTTATTTGAGATAACATACTTCATTTTAAAATAGAAGTACCAAGTGTTCAAACACTATAATAAACAACTCACAACTTCAAAGAACATGGAATATCAAATATACTAAATACATGTTTGGTATAATTCATCAGAATGGAATAAATTTTAGGCGTATTGTTCGCAATATCCTGTAAAAGTGTTAAAACATTGGAGTTGACCATTTTCTTTTATAATATTTCTCCTTAGAGTTATGTTAACATCACTCTTCGTTTTGTCACTAAAATTGTGTGTAGAGGTAGCAATATTACATGTGTTTCAATTAAGGTAGTGTTAAAGATGATACTAGTACCAGGACTATCCATACCTATCAGTGGTCAATATTTCTTTGTGCACTGCTTAAAACGTTTTAGACAGCCTGTTTGTGGTTCGGTTGATAAGTTTAGCCTCTGAAGGTAATTCCATATTATCAGACGCCTGAAGCGTAATATAAGCCCTTCTAATAAAGCCAAGGAGTAAGTCCTCCTTGGCCGTTAAGGTTCTTTCCCTCCAATCGCGCAAAAATGTATCTCCTTTTTGTAGGTTGCGTCGGTCGACAAAAAAGCTGACCCTTATTTCAAGAAATAAATTTATCTTTCACATACCTATACACACGTGCCTATTCTTCGAAAAAGACCTGAGTTTTTGTTTGTATCTAGGTCACTGTTACCTTAGGTATGTCATAGCAACTGTCTATTACCATAGCATTGTCACAATTTTCTTGTCCTGTTTCTGTATTCTACTATTTATTTAATGTTTTTCATGTCTGCCACCATGTGAAGGTGAAGAACTTGAGGTATAAGTTTAAATATATTGTATATGGATGTTGATGATGAGGGTACAGTTAACTCAAGGGAATTCGGAATTAGTCGTATAGTTGATAACAAGCTGGGATAACGAAAATAGATACTGTTTTTAACATTGATTCCCTTGAGCGGTAATGCATCAAATTTGCAGTAAGTACGTGATCGTGTTGTTCACACCATAATATAGGTATTCAAAATGTAAGTCCATATCCAACAGATGCAGCTACTTCAATCAATCGATAGGCAAGATTTGTATTACAATTGGATTATTTATGCCAAACACTTATGATATTTGATGTACATTGTCAATGTTTGATACTAGATAAGACAAATTGAATGTTTTAATTTTTTTTTTAATAATTGTAATTATTATTATTTTATTTATTTATTTATTTTAATAATTTTAATGATTGTTTTAATAAAAGCAATACAGTTATATTTGCAGTGATGTTGTGATACGTATTGTTTATTTTTAGTAATATGTCCTTATTATTAAGGTACTAAAACTGAGTTTTTTCACAATAAAAATGTAATCGATTTACAGCTTGGTACGATAGAATTTCTACATCTAGTATACACGCTCTGTATCTTCTATTTTAAATTGAAGGTCTTCTCTAGAGTTGTTAAATGAATTATTAATTCATTTATTTATCCGATCTCTATGTTAATAATACAAAAAATTATAAAGATGAATCAATGAATAATTCATTCAAAAGTTAACAAGTAAAAATATGAATAAACAAAACAAATCCGAAATCTAAAAAAAAAAATCTTGCAATTTGAGGAATTTTAGCTAATTAAAAAATGTGAAGAAGTTTCTGAAAGCTGAGGAATTTGAAGAACATAACGTTATGTATATCCTGTTACGTACTCGCGCACATTATACTTAATATATAAATAATATAAATAAATTATAAATAAAAATTGACACAAAAAATGTGTTCTAGGGTATAATTTTAATATTTGCCAATTTGCTTTATTATTTCACTGATTTAATGCACATGCCTTTATGATTGTGTGCAACATAAAGAAATAATAATAATATTATTTACAAAATGTCTCTAAATAATAATATGATATCATGATAATAACACCGATCCCTAAGTTAGTATAACAAAAGTATAAGACTGAATAAAATGTCTTGTTAAAATAGGCACATTAAATACATATTAAACAAAATTGCTTTTATATCTATATCGAAGGCCTGGGAGTGGTGACAACACATTCCAAGCAGTCAATGAACGAATTGAACAGGAACCGACAGTATCTACACGTCAGCTGGCCTTAGAAGTCGGTGTACACCAATCTAGCATAGTTAGATGCTCAAAGAAACACACGTTTCATGCATGCAAGGCCACCAAAGTTCAATAGCTCTCAGAATATGATAATGACAGAAGAATGGAATTCTGACAATGGGTATTTGACAATCAACTGCATGACGAAGAGTTTCATAGATCAATAATCTTTTCAGATGAAGCCGTGTTTCACACTAATGGTTTGGTAATCTTCAAAATCTTCATTTCTGGGCACTAGTGAACCCTCACATGAAAATTGAGAAACCTCAAAACAACAATCGGTAACCGTATGGTGTGTGCTTGGTCTCACTGGCGTAATAGCCTTTGATACTCGTTTTGAAACAATGAATTCAGAAAGATATTTTGAACATACTGGAAGAAAAAGTAATTCCTTATTTCAGACTTCCTACATATCGAAACAATAAATATCAGCAAGATGGTGCACCATCACACTACAGTTGCAATGCCCAGGCTTTCTTGGATGAGAATTTTAACGAACCGATGGATTGGGAGGAGAGGTCCAACCGAATGGCCCCCAAGGTCACCCGACCTATCCATTAATGAATTTTTCCTATGGGGGAGCACTACGCGATAAAGTATATAAAGAAACTCCTAGAACCGTCCAACAACTAGCAAGAAGAATCGAAGGAGAAATTACAACCTGCCCAAGAGCAATGTTCGTTAATTCTTACAGGTCCTTCCTTGAATGATACCATGAATGCATCAGATTGGAAGGTGGCCAAGTCGAAGGTTAGACTCTAGTGTGCAAGTGAGTACCATTCCTCGATGTTTTGTAAATATTTTAATTCACATTATTTATATCAAAAATATAAAGTTTTTTCTGCATCACCCCGTATGTTTATTTGATAAATATACATATCTCATACTGTAAATTCATTTATAGGTTATATAATTACTAATTAAATTTATTTGATCCTAGCAACACCAGACGCTTTTGTGAGTTTATTTCGCAATACCACGCAATGTAAACTGAAATACTCAATTAATAATACACAAGAAAATATATTGCATAACCGTTGCAGTCTATGTCGCCGTTTGTTTTAGTAGAACACTAACATATAACTCAAATTGTATAAATATAACGGGTTTGATAAACGGTCGTTTGATGAAATATATAAACTGTTGAGAGAAAATAAAAGTTATGCTACTGAGATGCCAATAGCTAATTTGATCAATATATAAGCGTTTATCTATGTAGCTATAGTGGATGAAAACATAAAGGAATGTTACTATACGTTAACAAGTCATAAAAATATATATATCGCCAGTAATGTAGACTACGGATCAATTGATAGACATCTTTTAACTATTCTGCGTCACAGAACTGAGGACGTCGTCAACGTTACTGTGTGCATCACTGAATCTATATGTACTTATGTACCTACTAATTATATGTATATTCATCAATGATTAGTGTTAAATTAATATTGTGTAGAAGTATTTATAATTATGCGATTATTAATATAATGTATACCAATTAGGTAAAAGAAAAGATAAAAAAGAACCAAGGTATTGATTCTATCAATAAAAAAGATTTTCTAATTCATTATTTTTAGTGGTATGTCATTGATGTTGACCATATCTTTGAGTATCTTTCGAAATAAAGAATAAATATTTTTGTATATATTAGAAATATATGCGTATATATGTAAATGCACAAATTTGATTCCATTCATAGCGTACATAATATATTTTCAAAAATATGTCGCAATATAGATGTTTATATCACAAAAGTTACTAAAGGATTATTACTTAGTAAGCTTACAGATTAATAAACACAAAATACATAAAAATTGTTTGTAGCTTATGATTGTGAATTACTAGTGTGAATCACAATTTATAATCATTCTATTTAATGCAACCAAAATTTTGCTCATGTAAGTCTTTTATAAAAAAAAACATAGGGTTCTACTTGCAGCATCTTTAATAGCTGATTGTGTTTTCAATGAATTAGGAATAAAAAATTAATTAGTTTAATAAGAAAATATATATATTTCTGCATCACATCAATATTATGAGTCGATTCTGCGTAAATCAGACTAAATCACACAAAATAATTACCCATATTATAGTGATGTTAACCGCCTTATATGGTTGTGAACTTTGGAAAATGATAAAATGTATTGAAATAAAAATGGGGATATTTAAGATGCGTTGCTTTCGACGCCTTCTCAATATTCAATATACAACTCACAGAACAAACGAATCCATCGTGGAAGATATAACCGTCAGATTGCCGTCAGAATCTATTTATATTGGCTTATTAACAAATTATTTATTAAATTAATTATATTTATAAGTTAATATAAATTGTTAATTACTATTAACTACTTTTTTTAATAAAAATATATCTTATAAAATAATAATCCATCCTGTTTAGTTTAAGTATATACCACTATGATATATAACAAATTGTTCATATAAGTTATCCGAAATAGCTAATAATTATATAAAATATAGACTAAAAAATATATTTTTGTTAAATAAGAGTTTGACTCAGCTGACTTCAAATTTAAAATACTTTTTTGCTAATCACATTACAAAATGTATATATTTTGTAAAATAAATTAAAATTCGTAAAAACTGAGATTTTCTTATAAAGATTATGGGTAAACAATTAGTAAAATTAACTTTTTTATTTGAGATAACATACTTCATTTTAAAATAGAAGTACCAAGTGTTCAAACACTATAATAAACAACTCACAACTTCAAAGAACATGGAATATCAAATATACTAAATACATGTTTGGTATAATTCATCAGAATGGAATAAATTTTAGGCGTATTGTTCGCAATATCCTGTAAAAGTGTTAAAACATTGGAGTTGACCATTTTCTTTTATAATATTTCTCCTTAGAGTTATGTTAACATCACTCTTCGTTTTGTCACTAAAATTGTGTGTAGAGGTAGCAATATTACATGTGTTTCAATTAAGGTAGTGTTAAAGATGATACTAGTACCAGGACTATCCATACCTATCAGTGGTCAATATTTCTTTGTGCACTGCTTAAAACGTTTTAGACAGCCTGTTTGTGGTTCGGTTGATAAGTTTAGCCTCTGAAGGTAATTCCATATTATCAGACGCCTGAAGCGTAATATAAGCCCTTCTAATAAAGCCAAGGAGTAAGTCCTCCTTGGCCGTTAAGGTTCTTTCCCTCCAATCGCGCAAAAATGTATCTCCTTTTTGTAGGTTGCGTCGGTCGACAAAAAAGCTGACCCTTATTTCAAGAAATAAATTTATCTTTCACATACCTATACACACGTGCCTATTCTTCGAAAAAGACCTGAGTTTTTGTTTGTATCTAGGTCACTGTTACCTTAGGTATGTCATAGCAACTGTCTATTACCATAGCATTGTCACAATTTTCTTGTCCTGTTTCTGTATTCTACTATTTATTTAATGTTTTTCATGTCTGCCACCATGTGAAGGTGAAGAACTTGAGGTATAAGTTTAAATATATTGTATATGGATGTTGATGATGAGGGTACAGTTAACTCAAGGGAATTCGGAATTAGTCGTATAGTTGATAACAAGCTGGGATAACGAAAATAGATACTGTTTTTAACATTGATTCCCTTGAGCGGTAATGCATCAAATTTGCAGTAAGTACGTGATCGTGTTGTTCACACCATAATATAGGTATTCAAAATGTAAGTCCATATCCAACAGATGCAGCTACTTCAATCAATCGATAGGCAAGATTTGTATTACAATTGGATTATTTATGCCAAACACTTATGATATTTGATGTACATTGTCAATGTTTGATACTAGATAAGACAAATTCTGTTTAACATATAGTACACATTGAAACTAAATATTGTGCAGTTATTTATTATAGTATTTAAACAATAAGCAATGTATTTTTATTTATAACATAAAATATGTATTTTGAAATAAGTACATTAACTTTACTAGTTGCTTACTATTTTCATTTTCAGAAATTTTTTATAATTTTTTTATTTAATGAATAATTTTATTTAAAAAGGTGGTAATTGTCAAAAACAGACTTAAATATAAAATCAATATTGTCGAAGTATTGCAAAATATATACACACTCATTTTTGTATTTATTATGTCAACTATTGTGAGACAGTAAAACTATTTTTTAACGTTATTGTATAATTTCACATTCCCCTATAATGAATTCTTCGAATAATTTGAATAATTTGCCAATTTTCGGAAAGACAAAAATATATTAAAAAATATTGTTAAAAAATACTATAAATTTCTCGATACACACAATCTGAAGATCAAAATAGCTTTTTTGATAACTTCAAATATAATTATACTATTAGAACAGAATAAATATCTGTGCGAATTAGGTAACAATTTTTGTATTTTTTGCAATTAAAATATTTATTTTTATTTTATATCAGTATTCTTCAGGCGCAAAATATCTCACAATTTCTTTAATAACAACATTGAAAAAAATCATTAAAAATTGATAAATTTATTTTTTATCAGGGAAACGAACTTTGTTTTAAAGAAATAATTTGTGTTATATATTCACTATTGGTTTTTATGGAAAAAATATTACCGTTTACTCACCTTTCATTTTATGTTCTTCTTCTCTTATAAATTTAATTTTAGCATTACGCTTTGCAATTTTATCATCGACATCTGTCAACTCAGTACGAGCTCCGTTAATTTTGTCCGTAAGCTTTTTTAAATGTTCTTCCAATCGGTTTTTTTCAGAAGTGACGGCATAAATTTTTTTTTTAGTTTCATTTATCTTTGTCTCAGTTTTCAAAATGTTTTCTTCTATTGTTTTTTTTTTCTGAAGTAATTTTTTAATTTCAAAAATGTTTGTCTTCTTATCCTGTTCCAGTTTACTTAGCCTTTTTTGATAATCCTCCATTTTCTTCTTAGAATTCGCATCTATTATGTGCAGAAAAAAGATAACATTCATCAATTTCAAATTAAATATTTGAACAATTTAAAAAAATACTTTAATAAAGTTTTGTAAATATTTTTAGTGCAATAGACATTAAAAAATAACTATATTAAATTAAATCATTAGCTCAATATATTTTGGCTGAATATCTAAATTTCTTAAACATCCATAATTAACCGTTAATTATCCATTGGAAATCTCCGAAATTGTTTCTGTGTATATCTGTATACATTTGTAATACAGACTAATTAAATCATCTGCATAGTTACAATATTATATTTTAATTAGTTTTCAATTCAATAAAAAATTGTAATTATTTGACTGGTGTGATCCTTCTAAATAGTTTGGTGATTTCTCGGAATCACTTTATTGAAGGTGATCTCAATGTGCACTTGGCTCTCTGGGGGGTTTTCAT
>JAUZND010002890.1:0-12577 GCA_034780555.1 Coelogynopora nodosa
AAATGTAATTATGTATAATTATATTATTAAAGATTGAGATAATTGTAGTTTTTATTATGAGCAGTAAATAAAAATGTAATGAAAATACATTTTTGACAAAATTGTGTTCCTCCTTATGGTTCCTTTTTATCAAACATTTGTTTATTATTAGTATCCCTCAATAGCCCGTGGTGAGTGGGAGGGGAGGGGATCGTGCAAAATAAGAATTTAGCAGAAAATTCGGGGGAAAAAACAGAAATATAAAAATTGTAGGGTGCGGCATTACTTTCTGGCGGGGGTGTATATAGGTGCACACAACTATTTAATGGATGATACAATATCTTCAACATTTTAGAATGCCCAATAGAAGGCCAGTGACTGTTTGTAGACACCAAACAGCAAACTTGGCATGCAAAAACGCAGACAAAGTTGGACAGAAGCTGATAAACAGAGACATCAAGAAACAAGCAGAATATCTATGGCATGAATGAGGAAAGGTCTAATACCGCTCAATAAAGATAGCAAACCATACACTCCTGACCAAAAAATTTGAAATCAATTTGTTATATGCTCGAAAACAAGTAAGAAATATGTAATGGAAAGCTCAGCGAAAACACCAATCTGAAAAAGAGAAATCTACACTGAACATTACATTTGACCATTTCGAAAAAGAGCTGAAAAACAATGTTACTATTATGGAGTCGCCTGCTTTGTCTACAGCTACTGGACCTTCAACTTCACAGCCTCTTCTTACACATGCAACAAACAGAAATTACACTCCTGATGTATCTGTAGGACCTTCAACTTCACAGCTTATTCTTATGCAGATATTCAATAAAATTGATGTCAGTGACAATGCGACCTTTGTAGAGTCGTCTAATGTGTCTACTGCACCTGATGTTGTTGTTGTTGTCAGGCGGGATCCCCATCAGGGGAGCCCGAAGCCCCCGCAGATGCGAGGTCACTGCCACGGGGTCATCCGCCAATATGGCCAAGGGAGGCCTCCCTATCCCGAACACCCACAGCCACAGGCCAAGGTGCGCTGGACACTCTTGGAGCCAATGGCATGCTCCAGAGTCTCCTCCTCCTCCTCACACTGAGGACACGTAGGAGGCACCCCTGCATCCATGCGGGCTCTGTATGCCGCCAACACATGGCAATGTCCACTCCAGTGCTGTGCAATCATCGTCTCAATGATGGTGAACACAAAGTTAGTACGCTCATGGGCCGACCTAGGGTCAATGGCTGCCCTCCTAATGAGGGACCTGGCCACTCTGAAAGACACCGGGGCAAGGTCTTGCGACTCATCATCATTCCGCGGGCCAATAACAGCCTCCTGGGCTTCCCTGTCTGCTGCTTCATTCCCATGAATTTCGCACTGACTAGGGATCACGGTGCCATCAACCCACTTCTGGCCCACATCTGGCCCACTCGTGATTACTGCAGCACTACCCCCGCTTCGCACATCGGGGGAACTCCCGGTGTCGTTGGGCTGCTAACCCAATACTGTTCCAGATCTCGTTGGCCATCTTGCAAAAGCTACTGCGGGCCACAAAGCGGTGACAAATCTTGTGGGGGTTCGAGTTCGTGAGCCTCAGCGACTTCTACAGTGCTGTGGCCATTTCTCGACGGACGATGGTATGGAACGAAGAGAAGCCAGCCACCAAGCAAATGGCTTCGAATAAGCCGTAGAGCACATATCAGTTATGAGGCACAGTTGCACAATCGGACAGTTGCATCATATTCTTCTTCATAATCACAACAAACATGTGTTATATTGCCTATGGCATAAAACTTTCTGACATAATAAATGCACTGTTGCAAAGTCGGTTTTTGCACCAAGTATGTTTATAAAATGATGAGAAATTAACAATGACTCAATAAATCAATTCCTGATTTTGAATTCAAATTTTAATTTTTTGTTTATGAGTTTTATTGGCTGTATGAATCGATCCACAGTTGGAAAGATTTAGCAGTAATTTGAAACACACCCATATGTGTTGTTAAATATTGATGTGCAATAAATTGTACATATTTATTTTTTTGCATGTTTATAAATTCGTATTACTTTTCAGTTCTGTGTTTACCAAATCATTGTCACCAGTTTCATTTTTGTACGATTAATTCTAAAAAAATGGTGATGTTAAAAATGATTCTTGAATTTTAGAAATACGGAAGCATGGAAAGTGATTCTTCTACTGGTGAGAACTTTATTAATATTTCAATAGTTATAATTTAATTTTTTATATGTATTTATTTTAAAAATAATCAAATTGATTGTCTTCTTTTGAATTAATTTCCCATAATCTCCAGAACTCTCACCTGTTGTAACCGAACTATTCTCCATGGAAGTGAAGAACCTAAATCCAGAAAAGCAAATTGAAACTGATAATATGACAAAGGCATGTCATCTATAATTATTTTTTAATATATTTTTATGTTGTTTAATTTTTTATGAATATTTAGATAATAGAATTGATACATGATGCAACAGAGTTGTTACAATCAAAGGAAACTGATAATGAAGTTGGATTAAGCATCAATGTGAGTGAGCGGCTTTATTGCTATTATCTGTTACCTTTTGTATAAGTTGTTATGAAAATCATTACTTGGTCTAATTGTATAATATATGATATTAGTAAATAATGGACAATGTAAAGCTCCTAATTATGTTAATTTCAATCAAAAGAAATTTGCTTTTGAAAATATCATAAATAAATTACTATCTTTCGCATTTAACGTAAGTAGTATAGTAAGCGTGAATTCTGGCTCACAACTTGACCTTTGACCCCACCATAGAACGAAACAGACAATGTAAGAGACTCTCTAAAATTTAAAAAACTTTTTTATTTATGATTATAATTATTTTCACAAAACGACATTATAATATAATGTTTTAAATATTATTTAAATTGTACATTTTGTATAACCAAATAGTATCATAAAAAGACATTCTAAACATAAAAATTTGCTTAACTTGTAAGAAAAAGTAATATATATATATAGTAAATTAACCATGTTGTAGACCATCGAAATTATTAGAAAACACATCCACAGTGTTAACATTTCATGATAATTTGGTAAAAATTCACTTGTATGTCCAATCGGAATTAACTAAGACAATTTAGAACGAAACAGACAGTGCAAGAGACCATCTAAAATTTAAAAAACTGTTTTATTTATGAGAATAATAGATTATTTGCGCAAAACGACATATTAAAATATAACATTTAAAATAGTATTCAAGTTGTAAGTTTTGTATAACCAAACAGTATCATAAAAGTACATTCTAAAAATAAAAAAATAAGATAAATCATACCTAACATGTAAAAAAATAATACATTTATTGTAAATGAGCCATGTAGTAGACCATTGAAATTATTAGAAAACAGACACACATAATGATTACATTTAGATCAATCTGTAAGTAGGAAAATCAAGCTGAGTGAGCGTCAGAATCTTCATTGAAATCCTCGTGAAATATATGGTCATAATACATTACAATGGTAAAATTTTAACCGATTTTTTAAAAACAAGCACTAACTCATAGCTATTCTGCTAGTCTATATATTTAATTTCTTTTTACTATATTAAAAAAATATATTGATTTAATCAGTTGTAAATCACTAAAATGTCTATATTTTCGGGGGGGTCAAACGGTAAGTGGTGAGCCAGAATCCACTCTTCCCATGCTACTAACGTAAATATAAATTTAAAACGATTTTTACGTACATCGCTCTTAAAAAAGTTATAAATATTGATTGGACTGTCTACAAGAAATTGTCCTTCTTTACTTATAGCGAGTATCTCAAGTTCTAGACTCCTTTTCTACTGGGCTTGCTCACCTAACTCCAACTCATCAATACGATTGTTCTCCTGGATGGCAAGATCGTCGAATCTGTCCGCAGCTTCTTCAACTTATTGGTGCTATCTATCGACTGTGTACTGTGAGTTGTATCAAACTTTCCTCGTGAATATCTTGAATACCCGTGAACTCTTATTAGTTATTTTAATTTTTCATTTATAACATTTCACTGCCCATACCTTTTTACTTAATTTTATACAATTTGTTAAAAGTTGACGTAACTTTCAGCTTTATCAGTTAAATCAATAAAATATTTAATATCACATTTAAAAAAATGAAATTACTATTAAAAATACACGTTAAAAATTCTGTGGTTAGGACTTTTTGTAGCATTTAACAATCTATTGTATACATATGTATAGTTCTATATATTTATTTTTATAATTAAAATAAATTGTAAACAAAAGAATAAATAAATTTTCTGGTGTAGATATTTTTTATTTAGCGCTTACATTTTAAACATTTACATCAGACTCATTATAATTTATACACTAGATTTTTAAGGGTAGTGCGTTTTTGTAATCATCCTGTTATTTTTTGTTGCCTGAAATTCTATTGAAACAGCTGGACCAATATATAGCTTATTTCAATGCGAGTAAAGTTGGCTAAAACTTACATGCTACACTGTTTAAACAGCGGTGTTTTTAATGTTATAAACGTTATCTATATAAACTAATATTTATTCTGTATTATAATATATTTATTACTGACAGTATTGTTATTACTAAATGTTTTCATTTTTGTATATATAAAGAAAAATGAAAAGTTGGATGAAAATCCAGACTCCGAAATTTCACTTGGTGTCAAATCAATTTTCAAACGAGGTTTTAATATACAATCGGTATGTATACATATATATAATATATAATATTACTTTTGTTCTGAAACAAATACATCCCTTATTTCTTGCAGTCTGTCCTGTCTTTTATCAATTCTTTGTCCGAAGATGTTCCTGTCTTCAATGCCGAATTTGTTGCAAATGGTGAAAATAATTTTCATATTATAAAATGAATATAAACTTGAGGAAATTGATTGTACTTTTTGATCAATTGTGCTGTGTATGATAATAATTGCTTTTTCGTTACGCTTTTTGTACCATATTTTTTATTAGATACTAGTTTCGTAATGGATTTTTGATGGTACTACATATTTAAATAATGCAACCAAGTATATGGCCAGTATAATTTCATCGTTTAACTAATTGAATCGGCACATTACTTAGACTAGAGTCAAGTTTTAATATATCAATATTTCCCATAAACTATCAACTATATAAAATTTAAGACTCTTAAAAAAGATATAAGATGTATATTTAATTATGTACTATACTTATATTTAATTTATCACTATCGTTGGCTTCAATGTTAATCAATATAAAATAAAATCGTATAATTAATTACCTGATATGAAAGTCTAGATACATGTAGATTCGTATCTCCAGTTCTCCTTTATAACTAACCATAAAAGGTGAGGTCTAACGAGACTACATGTCAATGCACATTTAAAAAAATCTATATTAAAGGCTAGCAAGCTGGAAGGTGCAATTTAGCAAAGATCAGTATTTCCCATCAATTCTCTGTGGACCAATCTGTTCTTATTGTAGTTTGCCTTCAGCTGGGGGACATTGCAGCACTGGCAGATCAACTAGATTCCCGTGCAAGCCTCCCTATATGGAAGTGTCTAACCACGTAAGATGATAGAGAATCTCAAAAGTTGGGCAGCAAGATTGTTTGTTGTTCATTACTCATTGCAAGATTATCTTGTTAACAGGGCTGTACTGTACTGGACTGACGTGTTCTCGTTCCAGAGTTTCGCTTAAGTTCCACCACGATGTGCTCCATGATCGATTGGACCTTGGTCATCTCTTCTCTGCCCTCTCGGATTCTGTGTCAATTCGTCTGGACAACATCACTAGGTACTACCAGGTAGGCTTGTGTGTTATAATACTTATTACTTCAGGACATGACATCTATGTTCAATATCAATGTTCAAGAGGACTACTGTAATTGTTTTGATTATCCAAATTAATATTTGTCATATGGATAAAGGGAGGCGACCAATTAACTAAATATCGATTTTTAAATATATAACATACATTTTGTTCGCTACAATATGTAATATTTTACTTATTCAAAACATGTTTCTCTTCTGTAGTTAAAATTATAACGTATTTATTGTTTTTATATTTATTACATTTCGGTTTAGTAATTTATATTTTTGTCTCGTCTATTGTAATGATATAAATACTTTTATTAACAATAGCTGATCATTATATAACTTGATTATCTTAATCTAAATTATTACTATTTTTCAATTGTATTTTACTTTATTGCTGGTATCATTTAATGTTATTAACCCACTATCATGCTTCTTCCACATTTCAACATTGATCTCGGTCAGGCCTTAGAAGTCAAAATGACAGTGTTCTTAACTCGTGCCTTCGTGTCTCTCAGCAAAGAATTTTCTGACTGCTTCGGTAACGGGCTGCATGAAGTACTCCGATTTGTTGCCTTATGTGTCAGGTATGATGGGGTAGAGAGAGTATTGTTGTAACCATTTTTTTCTGAGTTATGTTATCCAAACTGATCAGTTCTGCATTCTGGATGACTTGGATGCCGTGTCTACTTACTCGCACAATATTTCTCAAGCTTACATTATATTTTTATATCATAAGAGAGTAATTTGTTGATTTTTATAATTTCTTAACTTACTATCAAATATATTATATGGTATCGTGAGTCTTCTTTTCAAAAACACATAATTTTTAACAAATATTTGGTCGCCTATTGTGATATTTTAGTATTTAGTGACTAAATATATCTGATGGTATTTTCTAAATTTTTAACATCATTGCGCTAATTGTTGTGTACAACAACAAGATAAAATGAGTTAAAGCCTAATACTTTGAAATTTATGAGGAAAATATTATTATCCAAATTTGTATAATCATTACAAATGTGTATAATCGATAATTAAATACTTATTTTGATTAGGCTGACTAGCTGGTGGTTTTTTTAATCAGCAACTAGATGTGTTTAAACTTCAATTAAGTTAATATAATACAATTGGACATAATATTAGATAAACATGAACTTGCTACAAAGTTAAATTAACGCCACCTATAAGAAAATAACATGTACTAAGAACTTGGTGTCCACGTAAACTCAAAATTCGCGCGTATACTCGAATATACTCCAATAAATTCCTGTATACTCGTTTTTTTTAATACATCGATTTTTTTTAATACTCCGAATAAGTATGGTTATATTCTTTTTTTTCGGTGTTTTTCACTTTTTTAAGAAAGAGTTAGTAAGCGGTTTCAATAAGACTGGTGACATGGATGTAGTAATGTTTGACAAATACTTCAACAAGATTTCTCAAAAGATGACAAAAAACATTAAATTATCACGTGGTATTTCGGTTCTGTATTTTTAGGTTGTCGGAAGACTGCAGATCTTCTGAAAGCATTTTGGGAGTTATTAGAATCTGAAAATATAATCGAAAGATTATATCTGTTAGTATGGATGGCAAAAGAATTCTGCAGCAAAACAAGGCAAGCAGAAAGCCTCCTCATTGAAGGAGTCGCGTGAAGAAGAAGCGCGAGCTGCAGAATTGGTCAAATCTCTGTCAAAACCGCGCACAACTCTGGAGAGTGTTGCTTGACTTAATGACTACATGTAACCCTATCATCTATCAATACATTGTTACGACATTGACATGAAATCTATCAGCATGTATCCTTATCATCTAGATAATATAAAAAAATTCCACATAATATACCTACTCAAATTTTTTCTTTTGTATAATCGAAAAAATGTGTGACACCCTGTAAAAAATAGTGGTTTTGTCCATCATTTTACAAAACAAATTCTCAATATAGAAAAATATGTTTTAAATGTTAATCTCTAATATTTTGATAATTTGAAGGTTATAATTTTATGATAGCACGAATAGTTAAATTATTAGAAACATTAATTTGTTTGAGAAGACTAAAATGGAGATTACGATTTTTTTTTATAAATTAGCAGCTGGAATTACTTAGAATTTTCTATATTTTATGTTATTTTATTTTAAAATAAAGGTAATTGTGTAAATATGGATAATATTAAATGGCGATATATTTGTTAGATGTCGATGCTTATATTTTAGTATATATAAACATATTTATAATTCTAATAGATTATGGTAACCCATGTGAAAACATTTGCATTTTTTAAACCTTGTTTATTATATGCGACGATTAGTTACGATGGGAGATATTTCTCACTAATATATAAATATAATTATGTCTCTTGCGCAATATAATATATAGCCTACTATAAGTATGAAACCAAATTGATATTTAACGACATTTTTATATATATTTATTTTTCGTTCATTAATAGACATACACAATTTCTGGTCACAATATGACCTTAGATTGAACCATTCCTTAAATCGTGGCTAATAAAATATTCTAATGATTAAAACTTTCTGTCATATTTAATATTTAACCCTCCATGAACCTTGTTATAATCTATATATTGGGATTCCCCTTCCCCCTCAACATTTTATCGCTTTGTTTGATTGAACTCAAATCAGCTAAATTCCCGTCTAAACCGAAAATTCAAATCTTTTAGACTCTATGTCAGAGCTTGTGACCCTGATCCAATATTTAAACTTTATGGCTATAATGGCGGATATACGAAAATAATTTATTTGTAACAACATTTTTAATAATCAGCTTAGAATTCATGATTGACCTGCATTGTTTTAGATAATTACATTAATATAATTATTTTCTATTATTTGTGGATCTATAATATATATAATTTTTATCCTGGTTTGATCCGAGATCAGATTGGACCAAAATATGCTGGCAAAATATGCGTTTTCCATTAATTAATTTTAAATGCTTATATAGTTCATATAATCATGTATTCATTATAAACATAATCATATATGCCATAAGGACATTCTGCAAACGAATTTTTAGTATCTATCACTCCATTTAATTCTAACACAGCAATTTTGTAGCTATGTATTGCTCATTGTATTATTACATTTCCACCGGTTTCATTGAGTATATTTCCGCAAATTGAAATTTAATTGACATAACTAACTTGACTCTAGGTTGCCAATTTCAATTGTGAGCTATGCACATCATAAGTGCATTAATTAAGCCAGAGAATATACTTATAATATATAATAATAAATGATAATATAATAAAAACAAATTATATTGCTAGATAAAAGCGATAAAACAGTTGCTTTCCCGACACCGCTTGCCACCTCTCCAGATATCGCGAAAAGATGCGAATCTCATCAACTATATCGAAAGAATCCAAATTGGAAGCCGATAACAGCATCTTCTACAGCATTGATGTTCTATCTTCAATATTGGTTTTTAATGAAGCCGCACCGCGCTCGCTGGTCAGTTTAGGTAGGTCAGCACCTTGTAATATTAAACAAACATTATCTACGATAGTATTCTCTATTATAATCTTCAATCGTTTGTGAACTGTTAGTGCTAGGGCGGTGGTAAGATGACAAAATATTATGAAGACGGTAACATTATGGTGTTCAATCAAATAATTCTGTTGGGTGGTAGGAAAGCACGAAACAACGAATAGATCCATTTTTATCAATTGAATAGATTGAAAATAGATGTAGATATATATAACGATTACGTGGATGTAGGAAGTAGATACAAAAGAAAATACTATATCTGCTTTTTAATCAATACAAAATGCAAAGTTCAACATTTAAAGCATATTTTAGAACTCATGTTGCGTTAATTATGTTTGAATATCTTGAATACGCATTGGAACATTATCTACCTTTTGTCGCTTTTTAATAAAATGATGTATCATATTATTCAAATTAAAAAAGTATATAGTGTTTTTTTATATTGAGTTAATATTATGTTGTATGTTAAGTATGGTGCTTTAAGGTTATATTTTAATTTATTAATTCCAAAAGGAAACATTGAGACTTATGTTTAAGTCGGCCAAAATCCCGTAATTTATTAGCAAATAATTAATCGATTATTGTGCAAAATAATTTAGATTTTTATTGTTTACTATCAATCATATTCTGGTGTATTGCTACTTCGTGTTAAATTAGTTATATATTGTATTTAGAATTGTGTAGTTCATCGAGAGGTGATGAATTAATTATATTTTAATTAATGCATTTTTATATGCACATTAGCAATATTATATAAGGATAAGTGTGCTTAATATTCACATTTTGTTCCGTATTTTTCAGATCTTGAGCCTGATATTAAGTGTAACATATTGTCATTATGTTTACCTGTGTCTATAGTGAATGAAGGTATGCTGATTGTTTTATTAAATGTTGTTTTAGATGTTGCAAATAAGTTTTATTTGTATAAGAATAAGATTTATTTGTAGATTTATCATTACAATATTACATTTAAGTTTTCTCTTCTCATTTCTAGACGAATACAATGTGAATTTTTGGATAAACGATAATTTTTCAGCATTGCGAGAAATATTTAAATTGATAAAGGAAGGTTTGTAATTGTTGTTCACTTATATCATTTACAAATATTATAAATTTATCCAATTAAAAATACTTTTTCATTTACACCATTACTTTGTTTTAAATATATATTGTATATACGGCGTATTTAAGTTGATCTTGCTGATAAACTAACAATTGCTGGTTGACGATATCTTTTCGACATAGCATCATTTAGGACATAGTGAAAATGATTGATATATATTCAACTTTAAAAATTGAAAATCGTGGGATTCCATTCTTTCATAGAATATAACCCTATTCTACCATAATATGCTGACTACATTTTTATTGAACATTTATAAAAGAGATCACAGAAAGTCGAACATCGATCCTATATTGCACTGCCACCACATATCCATATAGCCATATTAGTCACCACATTGCCTCATATTCACATTGACCATCACTCATCTCAGAGCTAAACATACTTTATGAAAAGGTCTGGACTCGACCAATCTTGATACCTGTTAATAGAGCGTTCAACAAATCTAACTGCAAAACTTGTACATATGTTGGGCGAATTCTCAGTGTTTACGAAACAATGAATCACACCATTCTCCAAAAATGTTAATCCGCATTTATTTTACCATTGATTACTTGGTGAAGGATTCCATGACGAAAACAAATTACAAAAGCACATTGGGGTTATTTCTAGTTATCGGTAATATCAACTGTAACACCCTAAACAATATTTTTCATTTGCGATTATCTTCGTTACAGTCGAGAAATCGTCTTCGAAAATTTTGACAATGAACGACCTATACGATTTCACTGTGAAGCAGATATCCACTGCTATATGTGGTATGACACCTTCAGAATTCCGACACTTGGTATAACTGGAATACAGGGCTCATATTTCGCATATCTACTATTTATTAGTGATATCGATGGATCCCTTTTATTATTGTTTTCAGGAAAAATGCTTGGGTGAAGCTTTGTTCTCCGAATCGCTTGTTTGTCGACTTCTAGCATCAGATCTTTGGTGTTTCCTGAGCCGGTGAGGTTCTGTTTTTGAGATTGTCTGATATGTTTTATTTTTAAATTTATTTAAAAGTTTAATTCTTTAATTTATTCGTAGAAAATATGTAAAAGTTTTAGTCATTTGTGGTTTTTCTCTTTTGTGGACATGGATTTTTTAATAAATTAATATTTCAAATTGTACCTCGAGAAATTTTGACAAAATGGATTATTACAGGCCCACTCCTCCATCCAAAGGTCTTAAAAATTCAGAATTATTTTTGCTCATATCAAATAAAAGGTCTTTTATTTATGAAACATAAAAATAAGCGATTCATACAGTATTAATTACAAAATATAGTAAAGTTGTAAAAAATACAGTATTTGTTTTATGCCAACATTTTTTCAGTATTCTTCGATAACATCAGTATATATTATATTAACTTTGTTGATAATTGTAGTAATGGTGTGTGTTTTCTTTTTTTTTTTTTTTATAATTGACGAACCTTAAAATTTATAAATTAGCCATCGCGACATTATTGTACTATTTTTATTACATTAAAATTAGATTATAAAATGATACTTATTAGTACAGTCATATGTTGCTTGAACCTAGAACTAAATACAACAGAGCTGTACTTGGTAACAAAAGAAGCGCAATTTTATGGATAATGACAAAAAAAAGCCAAAGACTCAGATGCTTGGGGGAAAAAAGTTATGTACATTTTGGATGAGGAATATTAACAAAAAAATCTTGGAGACCGCTCCTTTTTTCGGTAGTTACAATGTGTTTTTTTCCTAAATACAAGTCTAAAAACTGTTTAGTGTATTTTCTATGTAGAACCAAAGAAAGCATACAAAAGCAAATTAAATTACAATTACAGCATAGAATACTCTATTTTAAATGTAAAAAAAAGGCTCAAACTAATTTTCATCACTCTCTACTTCCTCCAGCTCATCCCTGCTGTTGTCTTGTTCGACTTCAGCATTCGCACATTGTAACCTCGACAGTCATCACAGGCCGCTGTTACGGATTTTTCGACGTAGTCTTGCAATTACTGTGAACAAATTGCAACAAATCAAATGCAACTGTTATTTGGATAAATACATTTAAAAAAATGGATTTCCACTGTGTTGGGAAAAAAACAAACTTACATCATTAGTCATAATCGGGACCATGTAGTTGCTAGAAATCTTCCACCCTCATTGTAATGGATCAATATCAGTTTGTTGTTCAGTGTACGCCTT
>JAUZND010002891.1:0-12576 GCA_034780555.1 Coelogynopora nodosa
ATATCTTTATAGGGATGCCATACAACAATAATCTGCAAAGAAAAAAACTTTATCAGAGAAAACAAGGTTGGTCGATACTTCAGGGTTTGGCTGCCGGACTAATATGGACTTTTGTGTTTATACATTTATATATGTGTTATTGTATGTATTTGTATACCTAATTATATGCATATATTCAAAATAGGGCTATCTATAAATCCGGACACCAAAACTTGTGCAGTATTAAAACTAAAAATTTAGCAATATCGTTTCGAAACTGTCTTTTTGAACTAATGTTTTTTTATGAATTGCGTTTTCGGCATAGTTTTGATTCTGTTTAAAAATATATGTATAATGTGAAGCTATCCCTAATTTTAAACTATTTATCTTCATTGCTTTGCAATTATTAAGAACATTTACTTCATAGAAATGAAACAGTTCTACGCATATATAGATATTCATTTCATTTCAGATTTCAAAATCCTTGTTGCCGTATACATTTGATATATATCAATGTATTTAACAATGTAATTGTATATTAAAATGGCAGTTTAAAGTAAAAATCTGATTCTGAACAATATCATTATTTAATTTGTCATTTTTTAACAACAACAATTGCATTATACAAAATACCATACAATTACTCATTATGAACTATGTACAAAGTACTATATGGTATACTATAATAATATATTATAATTTAGTAAAGGTTTCTAATATATAAAGTAAATTAATACAGTCCATTGAAATCCTCTACATGTTCATAAAACAAATAAAAATAGAAATAAAAGAAATAATAAAAAAGAAGAACTAGACATTATCAAAGCGACTGTCAAATAACAAACAAATTTCATAATCATATTAGGATGGTTTAAAGGTAACACCAACATTTATGACTACTCCAGAAAGGTCAAATAAAAGGAATGAGTTATCATCAAACCACACATATATATATATAAAAATTATAATCCAAACATAGCTTTTACTCTATGTAAAACAGGTCTGGAATGATAAGATGGCAAGTCAAACTTGTAGATTTAAAAAACAGTCTGTCCAATCCTAAAACACAGAAGAATAATTGTGGACTAGCCGGATCATATAGAAAACACGTGTAACAAATTATATTTATAATAAAAAAGGGAAGAAAAGATTACTGAACGGGACTTTGGACCATCAGCGTCGGTTTACTGTTTATGTGCGCTCAACCATCACTATTCCCATAGTTTAACAACTAATTAATTAATAAGTAAGCACTAACGCAGAACCTGTACAAACCGCAGAGAAACAGAGTACTACCGGTTTCGAGCTATTCAGCTCTCATCAGGTATCCTACTGATGACTGGATTGCAAGTAGTTATAAAAAAACCATGTAATCTGTAGCGGAATTGAAAAAGTTTGAATTGGATTTACATTAGTAATTTATTTTACCATCACGTTTGAACCAAATATTACCATATTTGAAATATACAATGTAGTGGCCTTTATTGGTAGATGTCCCTAAATGACAAATAATAACAAAAATATAATAATTACAATTTTTTAAAAGAAAATGAGGTGAACAACATACAGACCGTGCACATTTACTAACTCTACCAGATCGAGTCGTAATAAATCAATTAATCAAAGTGAACAAAATAAAAGGATGGTGGTGAACTGCTTTAGTTTGTGTATGTTGTTTATACATTAACCATATAAAACAATATAAAATACGATCCATGTAGATAATTTAAATTTTTTTATAATGCCTCAATGTTATTATTCAATATTTCAATGATATATATAGTTATTAAAATAATTCTGTATGAATTCGTTAAGTTTTTACGCCAACAATATTGAGAAATACAATTACTATATACCATAAAAAAATATCAATCTATGTTAATTAATATCAAGTTTGTATTTAATTTGGTTAATCTACTCAATTAATTTAATAAATAATGTGACATCCATATCTGTCAGATTATGTTAAACCAACAATTTGAACAATGGAGTGATTTCAATAAAAGCAAATAAACGCTTCCGGATGTTGCTACAGTTAATATATAATTAATGGATCTTTCTTTTTATCTCAAGCAAATGTCGCATTTATTATAGCGCAACATATAACCTTTAACTGGATTTATTACTAATACTCACAAATAAAGAATTTAACTATATTTGCTTTAATTCAGCATTAGTAGAAAGTTTGTTTGTGTCAACAACTGAAAGAAAACGTTCAATTTAAATAATGTCATTATTTTAATTACCTTTCATATATCTTCATATAGTTTCATTTATTGATTTCAACTTTTGTCATTTTGTTTAAAATTCTCAAAACATGCCACTGTTTATTTGCCTAAAATAGCGGTTACTGCTGCCATAGCTCCTCAAATAAATAAATTATGTTTATGTAATGAAAGCATCATACAAAAATTGTTTTAAAACTCCTACATAAATAATATAATATTGGGCAGATATTGAACGTATTTTAATAAGCTTTGTCTAACTTGCTAAATAAAAAGAAGCAATTTCAGTAAGTGAGCTTGTGTTTTGAAAAGCTTAAGTGCTTCAGTTTTAATTGACCTAAATTGACCATTTAGCTAACAATAACTACGGATAAGAATAAGAATAATCTCTATTCATTTAATGGAATATTATTTTTTAAATAGGAAACTAAAGAACGACCTTAGTACGCCGCACGTGCCTTGTATTTTCCGACTATTAGTATTTGAAAAATTAATATTAATTAGGTGTACATATACAAACACAAAAACGGCGCATTAAAGATTATGCTTGGTAACGAAATAATAGTTTGTTTATGAGGTGAGGTAATCAATCTAATTTCTCATTGTTTATTCCAGGATATTTCATCGTATTTAAACATAAACGATTAATGGTCATGCGTCTTTATCGATTACATTATCATTTTAACAAGTGACTTACGTAAATGTCATCGTATAAAGATAATAATATAAGCTAGAGCATAGTAGATATGGTAGAAAACAATACAAAATAGCTTCCGTGGTATTAAATAACACACGTTTCGCAGTCAATGTTTTTATGAATTATATTGCGGAGGCTTTGTAGGGGATAACTATTGGGATGATGACGGATACACTGGTAAAGATAATCGCCAATAAGGTGTCTGATTTTGCATTTAGAAGTGGAATACTTATTCAGACAACGCTGAATATAATACTGGATTAAATATTTCAATATGAGTTGAGGTCATATATGTAATGTAGATTATTAAAATTATTACTCGATTTGCAAATGATATTTTTTTAAATTGTAGTATTTGAGATTTGTTCAGAAAAGTTTTGTTGTATGAACAAAATTTTTAAGTAACGGATTAACATATTAAATTAAACGTAATAAATTGTATTAAATAATACTATAATTTATAACAGTCATTGTTATTTAAAAAAGATTGTATCTAAAATGTTTTGCTGTAAAATCACTATGGAATAAAATTAATGTTGAATAATTTTTATTTTCAAAGATCATAATTTTTTCTAGATTAATATATAACATATTTCGAATTAATTTTGTTAGGATTAAACTAGAAAATTATATAGGAATTTTATGAAAATTTTATAAAAATTACAATGGAATTAGAAATATTTACAAATTTTTAACAACATACGAAGAAACTTTTATGCAAGGGACAACAAACTGCTACTAATCGCTATGACCATTATTTCTAAATAAAATTTGAAAATAGTTATGTTATAAGTAATATGAGTATTGTGTTTGAAAATGTCAGCACAACAGATGATGAAAGAAGGACTGTATATTTAGCCCCCCACCCTGAAATATTATATTATAATTTTATTCCTTTCAAACTTGCAAAATACCGTAGCCAATTATGGAATATAAAAATTCCGATAAATTTGACGTTTCCAAATTAAATGGTCGATTTATATTTGCAGTATTTTTCCTACTCTTTTTTAATATGTATTTTGAATATTGTGGAATGCCATCAATTTGTGTAAAACTTAAAAAATTAAGATACTTGAAATTAAAATGTTTTGGGTTATAATTTTATTCAGTAATGATTCATTTTGATATTATTATTTCAAGTCATTATTTTATCACTCGTGGTTTATTATTTGTCTATACTTGTTAAATATATTTCTTTTAGTGAGAAACTTTTGCTTTCACGCGTAACTAATTGGTACATTTTGGTATTCATTTAATAAATGTACATTCATTAAATTCAATGTACAATTAATTATTAAATAACATTTTAATACTTTGATAAGGTATATTTTCAAGTAAAAAACAAGTTGCTGTTACCGTTGTAACAGTTCTGACTTGACGATGTTACCATTTATAATTCATTCTGCCAATTGAGTTTGATATATTACTTGTCTGTTAATTGAACTGATGCAGACATTTCTCAATCAATTAGTCAATTATTTGTAGTATATTTTGGATACGTATCTAAATTGAAGTATTTAAGTAATTATAAATACCTGGAATTATTGTGATTGTTTTGAGCACACGAAAAACTCGAAAAGCCCTCAAGGAACTGAGGCTGACATTACTGGCTTGAGATGTATTCTCAATGATGATCATTGCAAACCTAAAAACGTGCGTAAAAATTAGATAAGGTATATAATTAAATTCAGATTTTATGTTTATCGTAGTGTTTATAATGTTTTTCATTGTGATTTTTCATTTATAATTTATTTAGGAAGAAATTATATCATAATTAAATAAGCTATCAATATAGAATAACATTGATTATTGATTAACAAAGAATATGTGATGATAAAGAGGTTTATTCTTATTAAAATGAATTGTTTTGGTATACGCAGACTTAAACGAATTCTCCGGTTTGTGAACAGTTGGTCAAATGACGGCAAAACCTATTAAAATGGCTGTTTTCTGGGATTTGAATTGTTATTTTTTTAAGTATACGTTCTAATTAATTGATTATAACTAAAATTGTTTGATAATATTTCTTTTAAAATGCTATGATGTTTCTCTATTTTTGTATTACTGAGTCTTATCGACGTATCATAAATTGTAAACGTTATAAAATATTGGAGAAATACTTTCATTCCTGCAGCTAAAACGAAAGTCGGAATCATTAGCTCATTTTAATGATGTATAATATATAATGTTAGCTTATATTTAATCATAATTAATCTTTCATAGTGCTTTATACAGTCAGATGTTCAAATAAAAAATATTTTGAACCTCTTACAGCCACATACATAATATGGTTAAAACCATACTATTTATGCAATTGGATATAAACATAAAGAATTATGCATCATTTTAGAAAATTAGCTCGCCATGATTGTTTTGAAAAAAATAATGTAAAAAGTGTCAACAATTGTCAATTGAACTGTAAAAATACTTTATATCTAAGAGTTATACCAAAATTTGGTCATTTTAACTACAGTTTTACTAGAAAATACAATCAATCAAAGATGAATCATGACCTTTTCCATCGGTTTTTATAACCATCACATCCCTTTTGCAGTCATTCAGAAAAGACTATAACACTAAAAAAGTGTCACTTACATCTGATGTTGTTGCTCTTTGAAGGCGTCCAGTATCGTACATATATTCTTTGCTAATTTGTTACACTATATTGAACTTTTGGTACACAAATATGCAAATTATTTTACAAATAGTTTATCACTTATTAAAACACCTATTAAGTGCTTTAAAGTGAAAATATATTACTTTTTTTTTTCAGTTCATTTATTTATTTATTTGTGGCTAAGACGTTTTGTCTAGTAATTAGTTGTTTTTGCACAATTTATGCTATTTATCTATTGTATTAGAAAACATGTTATGTTGCACAATAAATTATTTATTTATTATGTAGTAATTATAGAATAATTATATATTACACATTCAGTGCATTACTCATTCAGCGCAATTATATTAAAATGTTAACAATATGGATTTTGGATTCTAACTTTGAAAAAAATTATTCAATGATTTCAAATAATATGTCATTAATATTTAGATAATTTACGTTGAAATGAGATGAAAATACACATATTATGATATAATACAGTGATGTCTAGCTTTTTTGATATTACACATTTTAAAATATTTTGAAAATAGCATAATATTGTTAAAAAAGTGTCGGTTTTCAAAATGGCGTTCAATTATGCTTTAAAATAGATTATTATCAACAGTTCAAATTCGTATATCTGGTCTTGATTGTGCTTTCTTGTGAGTTTACACAATTTGCTTTTTAATTTTTTAAACACGAAACAGTCATACCAGGTAAGCATACATATTTGTGTTTGTGGAATATGGTGACTGCCTCAAGAAACGAATGTTACTATTTCCAATTGAAGATAACGTTGTTCATGATACATGTCATTGTGGCTGGGAATAATCATAAATGAGACAACTAATCTTCATCTGAATGTTGGTATATTATGAAAAATAAGAAGCCATTTTTTCTGTATATTTAATGTATTTTTCTGAGTAATGTTGTCATTGTACCATGTTTAACAATATACGCCATTGGGTGCTTCAAGTCCTGCTATTAATTAATTATTATTAAGCAGAAACAATATACCATTAATTAACCATCTATAAAACACAACGGGACAACGGGACAACGGGACAAAAGGAAATATAGTATTAATAATCGTTTAAATTGCGGTTGAGTGGATTGTTTTCAATGTCCAACTTACGAGGATCCAACAACAATAATGTCCAACCAGTTCCAAGGGTCCCTTACATATGTATAGGAGTTAAGAACCAAACCACGAGCTGTCATCTTGATCAACATTTCAAACGTATAAATAGCGAGAAGAGTATACCTAAAAAGTAAAATATTGACAAAAATAGAAATTTATAGATTTTTTACCTTATATGTATAATTAGGAGACCTCGTCATACTATGTTATATTACTACTTAAAATATATATGCAATCATTTGCTGTAGTTTTAAACAGTTTATTCTACGTCAAGCTAAGGCCTTCGCCCTGCAGTGGACCGATACCGGCTGATGATGATGATGATTATATGTATTTGTTAGTAAGTTCAAAGATATAAATATTATTCTGGATTAATATGACGTAAGTGAAACAATACAATTTTAGAAAATAAAAATAAATATTGTTAATTGAATAAAAATATGAAGTTCGAATTAATAACAGAATGTATCATATTAAATTTACCTCTTTAAAATGTATCGTTTTTGACAATATTTACTTTATTTCACAATATTTTATATTTCTATATTTTGGCATTTAGTGATTACTCGAACAGATGTTTATGAAAACTTATTAGGCTAATCTGTCATCGGGCAATATATACATATATTATGTATGTTTACTCTAAATATTGTTAACAATATTTAGAGTGTTACATATCAAATTTATAAACAGCAACAATAGCCCAAAAACTTACTCAACATTTGGATACTCATCAGGCAGTGCTAGGAAGGCACAATTTGTAAGAATGGCGAGGATTATGAAGATGTCGAAGATTTGATTGGTTGCGACCAACAGAGCACCCTTTCGGTATGGGTTCCAGGGTGACAAGCAGAAGAAGGCCGGGGCAGCTGAATATCGATTGATGACCTTCTTGCCAAATCGCATATTCACCACGACAAAAGTCTACAATGGAAAGAGCGATTTATTGTGGTTTTAAATGCAACAATAAATTAATGATTTATTTTCCCAATATAATATAGTGCAATAAATAAAAGAAGTAACATGTCGGCATATGTTGTAAAATAGTGTTTATTAATTTTTTATGTGCTAGCTTTTAAAATTAAAGTTACAAACACTAACATACAGTACGCCTATATACCGACCTCTTCATTTAGTTATGGACTGAATTGAATAGGATTAAATTATATATAGTGGATGGATTGAATTTTCTTTAGATGTTGCATATATGTAAAGCATGATTACAACAATAATTGCGATAAAATAAAATAAATTGATATGTTTATTTTTAAAAAACAAATTAGAAAAATATATGTATTACTTCCTTTTAGCTTTATATAGGTTTTCCCAAAAATTGTAGATGTTCGTAAATTTTAATGGGAACGAAAAGATAAAATCGGTTAAAAACATGTTTAGTTAGTTGCAAATCGAGCGTACGTCGATTTAATTATTAGAGAAATTTAAATTAAATTCAGAATTAAAAGTACGGCGAGTTAATTATTGACGTATTATTTTAACGATTTAAATAGGGAAAAAGTCAGATCAAATAGATATGTGGTGAAAATATATCAGCAATAAAGTATTCAAATAGAGACATACAATATAGACATTATGTGATACATATAGATAAGGATTGTTTGTAATATGAAGTGATCAATAAACCTGTGTAAAGTAAATAAATTTTTTTAGAATATATTAAAAAAGTATGTACAATATATTTATAATTAGGAATTCAAATATTTTTATCTCCATGAATGAGATCATCTTTATTGTTACTAAATATAAATACCATCACCTGCAAAGTACACATATCACGTATCATATTTAACTAAATACTCTTAAAATTAGACACACATCACTAAGAGGGCATATTATCGATTATTTTTCTAGGTCGTTAATAATACTGTGAAACTTTATTGTTTACTCCGACATTGCATATTCACAGTTGAGCATTATTGCTTGATGATGACAATCCGCACAAAACGCAGTATACATCAACATGACAACAGCGTATGTATTGTTTTAGTAACATCTACACTCCCCCGTCCTGCCTCTATATTATAATAACTATCTTCCCCCCCAATCCTCTTCATCCAGTCAAAGTAACCATCAGACCGCACAGCATCCGTGCTGGGAAAAATTCGCGTACAACATATGCATCCCATTATATTGTATTATATTGTAAGATGAAATTAATAATAAAATAACACTGAAAACAATGTATAGAGTATCCGTCTGAGAGATCTTCAGTCAATCTATCGAGTGCCTCCAAACAAATAAGTTGGTTGCCCGGACTACCATGCTTATAATTCAACTGTGGTATTGTATTCATTTTATATTCTATGCATGGTTCTAATTCCATATGACGGTTTTTTTTTATTAAATGATTACGTAATGTATCATTTATACAGCAAATAAAAATTACAACCATCATTGATGCCGTCATCCAAAAATAATTTAAAGATAGTAAAGAAATGCAAACTTGATTATTAAATTCATACAAAATGTATTATACATTTATATAATTTGTTTAGTTTTTTATTGTTATTTAACATTTAAATTTACTACTTCAATTTTTTTTAAATAATATTATTCTTTATGCAGGTTTAATATATCCAAGAAGAACTGTTTTCATAAGAAAGAATTCTAGTAATAGTACTTGAAATTATCAATTAATTAAAAACCAAAAGGTGTAATAATTCCATTCTTAATGCAAGGTACATAACGTGTTGGAAACATTCCATTCATATGTATTATTACTTTAAAAATGTTTTACAATTTAAAAAAATTATATTTAGTAAAATTGTCTAAATATTATTATTTGTTGTTTTAAGATCATTCAACATTACTTATAAGTCGTATACGTCACAAAACAATTTTGTTGAATAAACTTTGCAAATTGGGTTCATTTTAAATAGTTTTATCATTACTAGGAACTAGGAACTAAATTTATAAAAATTAATAAATTATTTAAATGACAAAAGATGCAAAATATATCCATTCAATTATTAATTGGAAATTTAAAAGACAAAAGTCAAAGTTATTCTCCAAATATCATGGAGGAGCATTAATAGAAAATATTTACGTTTTTGTTAATTATTATTAATGTCCGTTTAAGTTAATTCGGTATAATTATAAAAAAATATTTATTTGTAAATATAAATGCCATTTAGATATGTTTTATATTTATGTTTTAAAAGCTTATGTATTAATTAAGAAAATATTTGAAAATATAAAATCATAAAACATAAAGAATAAAAGCATAACTTGTCAATTAATATATATATATAATAAGTTACAGAAGATATAATCAACGTATGTTATATATAAATGGCTCTTAAATAAGCTGGGAAAGTCCCTTAAATCGTAAATTATTTTAAAAGTTATTAACACGCGATCTTTGACTTTGAAATTTATAGTTTTGGAACTATTAAGAACTGCAAAAATTACAGTAGGGGCCTATGTTTTGTATAATTATTATTAATGCACTAAATAAAGTAAATGAAACTATAAAAATCTTCCGATTCTCTAAACAAACAATTAATACATATTAACGATTTTAAAATACACGATAAATGCATTGAAATGTTACAAAACAAGTATAAGGAAAATAAAATCTTATTAGTTAAATTAGGACAAATCCTTGATTCCAAAAACATTTTTTTATGAAAATTATAAAAATAATCTCTAGAAATAAATTAATTTTATAACCTTGAAATTTTTTATTATTATTAGTAAATTATTACAATAAATTAAACACTTAAATAAATTGTCTAATTTTAGGCCAAAACTAATCACAATAAATTGATACATCAATTAATATGTTTAAACAATAAAAAAAATTAAATACATAAAAATCGTAAATATTGAACAATTGAATTGTTAAAATATTTTTATATTCATGAACAAAACTAAATATATTAAAATTAAAGAGAATGAATTATACTTGAAATAGTTAAAATAATTATAATTTAACTAAATATATAAAAATAAATCATATATATATTTTTAATTATAGGTACTTTATTATAGTGCAATATTTCTAAATATAATATTGCGGTACAAAAGTATTGAATACTTTAATTAATTTTCTATACATTAAACATTCCAATGTATCGGATTTAACGATACTAACGGTAATAGGTTTATGAGATTAATAGCGATAATTTAAATATTTACGTCAATTTAATATTAATGCTTTCCTATTTATATATGTATATTATATTAATAATTTACTAAAATGAATTATGTAGATATTTAGCTATTTTGTTGTACATTTATAATCGGTTTATTGAAAATGATACACTATTTGTAGATTGTATCAATCACTCTTATGTGCATACCAAGTTATGTCCAATTAGTATATAAGTTTCGGTTCCATCGTTTCATACAAATTCATTAATTATCTTTGGACAAGTCACAGCAATGACTCTAACCATTCTGTTAGCTATAGTTGACAGGCTGATGCCTTTAATTACAATTATTGATTACTAGATTATTTTTTACTCCAACTTGAGTACAATACACTCTATTATTTAGCAAAACAAGGTGACGGCCATATTGTGTGGTGAGTGGTGAGAGGGTGCCCTTATGAATTGCACGCAGATTGATTGAAGTATATTGTATTGATTGAAAAAGTACGACTTAAGAGACAATTATTTCAAATCTAATAAGTGTGAAAAGGAATAGCTGAAAATGTATTATGAAAATAATCTATTGGTTTGAGGTGCACATAACATACGCATTAGAATTATGAGAAACGGGTTTCTAAGACACATATTTTCAGCAATTTCATTTGCATTCAACTATATAAACCTATACCGCAGGTCATAGAATGAATCAATGAATAAAATATAAAGGTATTTTTTTAATTTAAATACTTAAATACTTAATTTACTAAAATGATTTAATTTTGCATTTTGATTATTATTTACGTTTGTACCGTTGGCGATATGTAAGGTTATTTTAAGAAATGAGTTGTATTTGCATTACTGTAAATTAAGTCATCAAACAACTACACATTATAACAACTATAAAATGCTTTTATTTTTATATAATTAATTATTAAGGCAACATATTTTTTTAGATAGACATTTATAAAACGTTAATTGTAATTATTGATTATGCAATTATTAAATATTACAACTTCCTTGAAAACTTTAAAATTAATAAAAGCATTATAAATTTATGGACTCATATTTCAAACATGTGAAAATATTTCAAATTCAAACAAAATGATTATACAATATCAATTGTTGGAAAAATTAGAATTTATCAATCTTAAAAATCAATAGGCAATGTAGGTAAGTCGATAACTATAGATATATATTATACATCAAATTGTACAATGATATCTCTATACAAATTTAGAATATAGAGATATCCATCCACGATCCCGATTAATTGTTGGCATATCTTCACGGATGTGGATAACTTCTTTAATGTGTCTGTAGGGGTGATCCTTAGCATATTCTAAAATTCTTGCAGTAAAGGGAACATGTGATATGTGTTGGGTAATATGGCATTTATTGTATATATTTAATATTATTCTTAAAAAGAACATAATTCGCTTTGGAAACAACTTATATCATCAAATTAAAGGTGTTGCTATGGGTAATCGTCTAGCTCCCTTAGTTGCTATCATATGTATGCATGATCTTGAAAATAAATCCATGTCAACCGCTAAAAAGGTGCCACTACTTTATAAATGGTATATAGATGACTGCTTGGCAGATTTACAAGAATTTCTAGATCGCATGAATTCTATAGATAGAAATATTAAATTCACAATTACATCTTCCAAAAATAATAACGGTGTAGATTTTCATAGATTTTCTCTCAATATATATATATATATATATAATATATATATACATAATGGCTTCATAGAAAGAGCATGGTATCACAAACCATCAACAAGACCTGTTTTCCTTTCCGCTAAATCACATCACCCTAA
>JAUZND010002892.1:0-12575 GCA_034780555.1 Coelogynopora nodosa
ACTTTTCTATGTTTAGAACATTTTGTTTTCCTTTCTTGTAGGCGATGCAGTTGGCAGAAATTGGCGAAGAGCATCCCATTTATTCCGGTTTTCAGTGGAAGTCAACAGTAATCTTTGGCGGAATCTACATGTTCTTTCTACTTGAGAGATTGCTCAAAGTTATCATTAAGAAGAAAGTAAGTATCTATGGCTGCCTATTCCACTTGTCATATTAGAACATTTCCACGCATCGCGCGATAAAGGCAACCAGGCTTTAGGCAATTTTGCTTCACATCATACCGTATTATTATTATTTTTTATTGCCTGTTTTCAGTTTTTATTGCATCAAATTATCATCGTATTATAAGCTGTATAAATAAGATACATGAATAACTTCCGTTGTAAAAAGTCATTTGCACTATTTATTAATCACAATTTCCAAAAGTCACAATCTTTTAAATGACAACTGACCATTGTTGACAAACTAACATACTATAACGGCTTTTAAATGCTTTTTGAAATTTATATTCTAATAATAAAAATTATAATTTTTTCAATTCGTTTCAGTTCTTACTTTATATTTATATGAACTTTTTTTATTATAAATATTTTATACTTTAACATTAGTAGCTGTAATGACGTCTGATTCGCTAACTAACCACGCTTGTTTGTATCCAACTCCCTAAAAGGAGGATACCTGCAATCCGGCAATCAAACGGGAGCGACAACCCTCCTGTTCAATCAGTGTCTTTAGAGAACCCAAAAGTGATCTCGAGTTAAGGATCCCTCCTACTCTAGTTCTGGATCCATGCGATGGAATTCCTCATGTGGTTGCACGCACTGAAGAAAATCAGAATATTATCAAGGTAAGAATTTTCTGTTAATTAAAAACTTTTTACTGGTAATTATTTATTAATCACAATATTACTTTAACCCTGCTACCTCTTATATCTGGCCCTACTGCTTTATTCGGACATTCTTTTTGCCAAAGACTTTAAATATTATCATTCCAATGTCTTTGTTTTTTGCGATTTCTGTGATCTTCGATCATTGCTAATTGTTCTTATTTTGTAGTTGAGTTGAATTACTATTGTGTTGTCGCATTTTATTGTAACATTTTGTCATATTTGAACTATTTTCAATTATTGGGATAGCAGTAGGTCGCATAATGTTTTATAGTAAATATATTATATTATGTAACGTCCGGTCTACACACCGTTTAATGTCTATTTAAATGTGTCTAGGTTAGATGTATGCACGTCATGCTGGCTTTATATTTATATGAACTTTTTTATTATAAATATTTTATATATTATAATTAGTAGCTGTTATGCTGTCTTATACACTGACTAACCACGCTTATTTGTATCCAACTCACTAAAAGGATGATGCTTGTAATCTGGAACACAAACATGACCAACAACCCTCCGCTTCAATCAGTGTCTTTAGAGAACCCAAAAGTGATCTCAATTTAAAGATTCCTCCCACTCTAGCTGGGGGCCCATGCAATGGAATTTCTCAACTGGTTTCATGTACTGAAGCAAACCAGAATATTAAGAAGGTAAGTTTCGATTATTTATATTTACGTATTAGTGATAATTACTTATTCTTCAGGCTCTGATATCTGGTCCTAGTGTTTTAATGGGAAATTCTTTTTGTCATAGACGCTAAATATTATTATTCCAATGTCTTTTCTTTTTCGGCGAATTCTGTAATCTACGCTCATTGCTTATTGTTTTTATTTCGTTATTGAGTTGAATTACAATTGTGTTATCGCATTGTATCTGCATTAAATCTACACACCGTTTTATGTGCATTTAAATGTGTTCAGGTTAGGGGTATGCACGGCATGGTATAAGGTACGTTTAATTTATAGTATGTTCGTTTTCCTATGTGTGACATACAGATCTAACATTGTTCTATGTTAGTGTTTTGTTTAATATATTAGTTCCATTAAGTATTTAACCTTATTTGTTCCTTTAATTCACAACATTATTTCACGACATTCACAACATTAAGCCATCTTTCGATTATTTAAAATTATGTAGTTGTATTTATTATATTACGAAGTTTAATTTTGTCGACATCAAATACAAGACCTTACCTAGTAATTGTGCATCGGATGTTGTATATATACTGTAGATTTATTAAATCAATATAAAACACCTGGTGCATCTTATTACGGGTATTAAAAAGGATTTTCATTTACATCAAAGTCTACAGTTATGAAAGGATGATCTGTATACTTTAAACGGTATTATTCATTTCTTATTAAAACATCATTTGTTACTTTTTTAATATGTCCGTTTCAAGAAAGTTGGTTTAGGATTTGTATTATAAAAATGTAACATATACTATATAAATTCATACACGCTAAACAAAAAGTTGGTTAAATATTCTTTTTATTATTTTCAATAAACTTTTTTATATGAACTACAACTTACGCACAAGCAAATTCATTAAATCGTCCATAACAAATATATTTATATAATTTTTTTTTGCAAATATTTTAATTAATAATTTAAAATTCACTATTATTATTTGAGCATTATCATATTGTTTTGAAATTGATAATTTATTTGTAGATGATGTTACATTTCCAAAACATCTACTTGATTGGTAACTTTCTGACTAGGAAAGTTATATTGCCATTTTTAAAATTTACACTCTCCTGGCGGTCAATTTAACTATTAATTATCATTCTAAAGCTAAGAATTAAAATGTTTCAAATGTAAAAATACCTAATATATATTAATAACTAATTTTAAATTTATTATGTTAAAAATAACGTTATTGAATCTTTAGAGGGGCATCAATTTTCCACAGGTTTTCCAATAGTCTGTGAAAACCCGACACACATTCTATCGTCGTGTATAACTTTGTCTATATGCCCCTTATGTATATTTCTATGACTCCAGTCAATCGACGAAATGATCATTTCGAACGGCACAGCCTTGCCACTCGAGGCCCCCATCGATCCCAGCGGGGATAACCAGTCGACCGGCCACACCACTACTGAGGTGGCCCCTGTGGCCTGGATGATCGTGTTCGGCGACGCGGTGCACAACTTCATCGACGGCTTGTCAATTGGGGCCGCCTTCTCTCAGAGTGTGATCAGCGGGATCAGCCTGTCTGTTGCGGTGCTGTGCGAGGAGTTGCCGCATGAGCTGGGTGAGTGAGTGGACCCCCAACTCTGGAGGATAATATTCGCTGTTGACCAGTTGGATGGAACCGATTGTTTTGTTTTGGAGAGTCATGACAAACATTTTGTTTGGAAAGCTTTTATTAAGACACATAATTTATTTAAACATGTATATACCAATTTATGTCTCATTTAGCTACTTTATTATTGTCAAGTTTTATAGTTTTACAATAGTCATAAACGGGTTTACAGGTTTAACCTTTTTCGAATCAGCATAATATTTAAAAAAATTATCAAAAAACAAGAAGTAATAATAACTCAACATTTTACAATACAAAATTCTAACATTTTATTATATTGTTATGTAATTTAATTTTTTTTAGATTATAAGCAAGTTATTATATGTATTTGTGACGTTTACCGGTTAGATATGATAAAAAAACTTTTAACAAATAAGATTTACTAATAAGAAGGATATGTAGGCCTATATGGGCAAGTGAGGTTCGATCACTCTGATTTACACACTAAAATGGTTGTATTTTTCTCAGGGTGGTATTTAATACCTTGAATATCATGGTATTACATTTTTCAGTCTGTTTGATATGTTCGGTTAAATAATACAATGTAATGTCGATAATTTTGTTTATGAAAATGAATTAATTGATGTTCGTTTATTATTTTCTATCGGTTAATTTGTTTTTATGGATTCCCTAGCAGCCTACGTTTACTGACCATATACTCTAAAAAATCAATAAAAAACTAACCAGAATATATGAAACAATTGATAAAACTTTTATTGTTCTCCAAAAGTATCCACCTTGAAGGCCACGAACTTTTAAAACCCATTCTAATATAAAGCTATCGTTCATGATCAACTCAATAATATTTTTTTGGAGCCATGCAACTCTATATAACACGTCACTTTTCACAGATTACAAACAGTCGTAGATCCATTCAGAGGCTTTTACGTGATTTGAAATGTAAAGCATATATCTCACGCCTACGTCAATTCTTTTCTGATGATGACACTAGATTGTAGCTTTGAAAACGGAAATATTATCGAAGAATTCTATGTTAGTAAATTATTGTAAATGAAAAGTACTCAAACATGTCACACTTTCGCATAGAATTCTTACCGTGATGTTTTAACTCTTCAATTATAGTTTACTTTGTCAACTTGTTATATGTTCATCGTGGCTGTTGATCGAGGGAGGCAGCGTAACTATCTTAACAATGTTGCTGTTAAATCAAACTGTTTAAAGATTTTAATTAAAATTTACCAGATAATATAAGACGATGTTCGCTTCCCTGTACAAACTGATTTATAATGATTTTCAAATTAATGTCATCAAGTAGACGTGTTTTGTACATATTAAGCAGCCGAGTTGACATGTAAACCAATTCACTATACTACTATATCTACATTATATGCTACAATTAACAGTATGTTCTTTAAGACTGCACTCTATGGAAAATATTAGTCCGCCAACTGCCGGACCTGCTCCCACACCCTTGAGTGGTATTAGATTGCAATAGAAGAATCACAAACAAGTTAAAGAAAACGAAGACAAGCAGACCATAAAAACCGAATTAATACCAAACCTGAGTAACAAAAACTTTCACTAGCTAATAAGCTAACAATATTTAAGCTTTAATAGGTTTATGAGTAAACTACATGAACTTTTACATATTATGGTCAGCAAAGGTCTAAATACTGGATGTATGAAATATGATTTTAAAATGACAACGGTAATGTCTAAATAAATTTAATTAACAAATGTCATCAACAATGTTCAAATGTGTATATTGTTATATATAGTTACTAATTAATGTAATATAGTCATCTAGGCCACATAGTCTAACATTGGGGTGTTTAAGAGTTCAGGCCATGAAACTAATTCACTATTTGGCAAACATGTAAAAACCATTTTTTATTAATATATTAATATTAACCATATCCGCCATAACTTATTATTTTTAATACTGGCCATATGAATTCTTTTGAAGTACTTCAGGAGAGTCACTAAACGTTTCTGAAGGTCATATAATTAAAATATTGCAATTGTTTTTATTAGAACACAAAAGTAATCTATTAAAATTACCAAACCTCTCAAGGTTTTTTTTGTAAAATTCATAAAACTAAATATGTTGACATTAAATGTCAAACTATTTAGTTTTAGTAATTTCTTTACGAAACATATTTCTGATACATTAATTTTTTTAATGTATCAGAAATATGTTCCGTAAAGAATTAGTTTTTTGCAACAAATTTCGAAGGAAATTATAAAATTTATGTAAAAATGTTGTAATATTCAACAACTCCTAATCCTGTATCAACCATGTATTACAAATAACGTTTTGCAAGGCTGTGTTCATAATACGCCTGTTTTTATTATGACCTTAATGAAAAAACAATATTTCTTACTTTATTAATTTATCTAGGTAGAGAAGTAATATTTTAGATTATTAAAGAAACTAGCATATCGTGAAATAAATAACATAGAATTGTGACCTTTATTAAAAATATAGAAATTGAACAAAATATAATTGTATGATATATGTTTTTGTATAATATCCAGAAAAAATATTAATTGTAAATTATTCTAACTTTTCAAAATAATAGTAAAATTTTAAAATCTTTTAAAGACCTTCCTGAAAATTTTAGATATTGCGTTAAGTCATTACGTTATGTTCCCGAAGATACTTTTAAGGAATAAATTGTCTATTTGTCCATTGATGACAAATTACATTTTTTGTACCTACTTCTGAGAGTTTCTTATTGGTTAAGCCGTCTGTCACTCATAATATCTCTTAGTATAATGTTTGATAATTTGACATTGTCATCAACTAAATAACATAGTATATAAACAAATCAGTTATGTAAATATACAAATAACTTGAATTTTTTTAATAAATCTTCAAAAATATTGTTAAAAATAATGAATGGCCATTCTCGTGAAAGTAGTAAAGTATTTAGATCTCTAGTTTTTGGTAATGTTATTGACACTTACCTCTGATATGGTTACTATTGCTGTCCAGGTGACTTCGCAATCCTACTGAACTCGGGGATGACGATTCGTCGAGCGATGGTGTGCAACCTTCTCTCGGCCTTCACCTGCTATCTGGGCTTCATTATCGGGGCTTTGCTGGGTGAACTCACGTCTGTGTCACTCTGGATCTTTGCTCTCGCTGGAGGAATGTTCCTCTATATTTCACTCGTTGATATGGTGCGTTGTTTTTATGATATCTCGATGGTTGATACGATTAGTTGCAACATCTAGCTTGTCGATGTTATGAATTAATATTATGAAATTTCATTTGTATACTATAGGTGATTTAACGATTAATCAATTATTTAAAAACAAATTATGCTTTTGTAGCATTACTCTAAAATATTATATAAAATAATCAGTAATTTCGTGAAATTGCTTTGCTTCTAAGGAGCCAATCGCTCCTGTTTTAAGTACTGTGTTATAAAGTCAAGGCCTCCACAATCCTAATTTTAAAAATTAATTTAAGTCTTAAAAACAATTTGATTTTATGCTTTTATTGAGTTTTATGAGTTTTAATGTTCTTGGTTGTTATTGTGTGTGTATATGATATTAAAACTATACCTTAAAATATGTTTGTTAACACTAGTTTATTGTTAGTAATTTCATAGTAAAAGCCACTCATACTTATACAATAGTCACTTGTTAAATAAATTTATGGCAAAAAACTCACACTGACGCATATATAATATATTAATAAATATTTTATGGAATTTAGACATTAAATATTATTATTAAACTAATTTAAATTATTTAAGCTATATTACAGTAATTTAGAATTTGTGTTGTTGTTATTGAATATCTTGAATAGACTGTGTAAGGCCAATTTTAAAAATCTTCTTTTTTATATTGGTGTTCCTGAAAAGTTTCAACTATCGAGATACGACAATATATTAAAACTGCTGTCGTCAGTGCTAAATGTCATAATTTATTATAATTTGATTGTATTTCATATTATTTGCAATAATACCTTTAAATGTTCCTATATATTTTAAGTAATAATGTCAATTATAATTAATTAAAAAAATATATTTTTAACTGTGTACATTTTATTTGTCTTTAAAAAACAATACTCAAAGTTTACTAAACTATATCTGTCGTTGGTGAGGCTTGTAATAAAATGGTTAAAATTAATATAACATAGTAATTGTTTTTGTTTTTAAGCTTTTAATGTTTTTTGAGATAATTGATAAAATAATTTTTATAATAAAAAAGTTAAACTTTTCCATGTTGGATTATATTAATAAAAATATGTTACATAGGGCATTGGCAATATTTTTACTCAATTTTGGCCGTATAGTATTGATATGAATTTAATTTATTATAAATAATTATTTGGGGGACACTCTATCCCTATTTGTTATTGAGTTTTTATTTTATCAAAAGAAATAAATGATATTTAAATAATAATTTTTTAAGTAATCTCCTCTTCCGTATATTGGCTTATGGCTGAAAATCACGTTCTGATAATCTTTCTGTATTTAATGCGCTGGCTGTATGTATAATATTATCTTTTAGTGAATTAACTGAACGATATATATTTATTAAATTACACATCATATTTTATATATGACAGAGATCAGATGGTCCGGCCACCTATATTTTCAAGAATTTAAAAAACGTTGGGTGTAGCAAGCCATAAATATTTTTAAAAAATAGGACCACACCTACAAATATTTTGAGGTCACAAGTAATAAGTATAAAAATGGGAACTCTAAGCTATAATTACAATTTTTTTAAAGTATAATATATATATATATATTTAATTATTTTTTATAATTTATATAATTAATTATTTAATATCATTTTAATGTCCACATTGCTTTATGTGAAGCCCTATTTCATCTAATTTTGTTTTAGCTAAGTGCATCCGTTTTTACCATCAACACATTTTAACTCCATTAATAAAGTTTCACACAGAAGCCGCTTGGTGTGTAAATAATGTATAATTAATGTTTTAATGTAATTCCAGTCGGAGAAGGTTCACATCCAACAACATTCAAAGAAGACTATCAAACTTATTATTTTGAAGTTTTTGACATGTCTATATAACACAATTTCAAATTTTGGCAATTCTGTTTACGCCATGTATTTAAACTTTAGGTGTTTATTCCTTTTAATGCTGCTTACCATCTTCTATTTAAAGACTATCTACAAATGATTTTTGATTTCCTATATACCAGTACGATATTGTGCAAGCACTATTAAAAGCACTGTTAGAAAACCTTAGAAACTACATGTCTAACAAATTTCCTCAGTAGACGATCTTATGCAAAACAATATAATATCAGTTATTTTCGAACACTCACTATGCTCAACTTTATTTTTTCGGTGAAGTGATCATTCTTGTGAAATTTTTACATGTGCTTTCAGCAAAAAATGCTGTTTACCGATAAGTTGTCGGAAAACATACTTGCGATGGACGATGCGGCAGGTTCTATTGAACCCACCGCATGTGGAGCTTCTGAACATATAGCCTATATAATGAACAATTTGACAAACACGATCTAAAGAAAATTGGAAATAAATTCATTCAAGATCACGAACATTTTTTAAATATATAATGGGAAATTTTAAGAATGTTAGTTTGTTTTGTTGTCTGTGTTATTATGTTAACTATAGTTAGTCTTGGGCATTAGTTAATACTTATATGTAATTAGCACCTATTATCTAATTAACGTTTTTGTAAATAATTTAATTATTGTAAATTGATCCTACAATATTAATTTTATTTTTCATTGTAACATTTTTTACTTACAAAAACAATAATATTTAGAACATTCATGTTTCATTCAATTACTTTAATATATATAAAATATTGATACTCCTGTACAGTAGTGATTTATTTATGAAAATAGGTTTTGAATGAAAGTGGAAATAGATTAATACTAAGATTTAAATAGAGAATTAAGATGTATATAATTTTAATTGCATAAGTTAAATTGTTTACAGTGGAAGGTGGACTATTAAGCTTACTGGTACTCTGATAACAACATTTCTGAAAAATATCGCCCCCAAAAGAAAATTTTTACCGGACCAATATCAAGATACTTCCGGCACCCCGGCATTATTATCAAAACATTTCTGTTGTTACTGAATAAAGAACAAATCAGTGAATAAAAACATTGCTTTTAGTATAACAAAATAGTAAAGCTTAGTTTTAAAACTAATATACAACGTTGTACAATTTATAGATGCTTTATTTTTAATGCGAGTATCATGTACACATTATATTACTGTACCACACGCTTCCATTTTGACCAATATATTAGGATTCACAATTAATGTATCGATTACATTTTTGTTTAATAACACCAGTATCCATGTCTATGTGATTTTGTTTCTTATTCAGCTACCGGAGGTGATAACCGCAATGGAAACTGAAGAATCAAAAGAATTGGGACGGGGCAAAATCTTCCTGTTACAGAATATCGGGCTGTTGTGCGGATTTGGAATTCTTCTCCTCCTATCCGTTTTTGGTGATAGAATAACTATATAGAAAACATCAAAAACACTGACAAGATTTCCGTCATATCAACTACAATATTTACAATATATCATGTTAAACAGTAATAGAATAGAATGTACTTGTACACTGCTTAACGAACAATATGCACATTAACCAGTCATTTTGATTATCTCTAACAAAAAACCCTATAAATAAAAATATATTTTAAAACTGTGATTCATATTAGTCTGTCCTCTGCTTAAGGTCGCATGTTCACCTGGTGTTCATCCTTCCCTGTAACGTGAGATACAGAACAAACAACTTTGTTTACATAACATTTTCAATTAAATGTTTTTTGTTCATCTGATAAATATTAAACTGAACTGAAATATTAAAATTACTTAATTAATTTTCTTATTAATTATTATTAAATTGAATTGGTTCACTACCTGAAGCCATATAAAAATATAAATAAGATGATATGCAATTAATGTTAGCTAAATAAATAAGACATAACAAAATGTCCAAAAACTACCGTTGTTGCATAAACTATCTGGCTAATTTTAAAAGTAGAATTTTACCAAGAGTAGAAAGAAACTTTAAAAAAAGTAAACATTTATTTCTGCGCGTGTATTATTAGAAACCCAAAATTTAATTAATATTTTAAATATTAAATGCTGCACTTATCTATTCGACGATATCTACTAGTGCGGTATGTTTGTGCGGCTGATCATACATCAAAATATTACTTTTCAATTAAACGTTTATAGACCGTCAATGTAACTAAAGTTTCAATACGTGTTCATAATAGATCAAAAATACTTCAATAACTTTTTGTATGAAATATGATCTATGTATACCAGGTATGTTTGGTAACAGTTTTCCTGTTGCTATTTATAAGGAGTTATTGAACAATACATATCAATTGTTTTTTGTGTATTTTTTTCTTTATGTATATTGCCTTCCACCACCACCAAATATAGGCTTTAATATCTGATAACTTTGAATGTTTTGATAATGTTATTTTCGTATTATTAATTATTTTTTATATTCAAGCTTCACTTTTTAACTATTTTATTTCTACCGCTCATTGAATTTTTTATCCGTCTAACTGTATCTATTTTTCTTCATTGAAATATTTGTCTATTACACGACCTAGGACAGTTATTTCCAACTAACTTAAATATTGGATGCTTTTTTCATGTAATTTACAGTACCACTTATTTAGCCATCATTGAGTGTATTTTTCTATCGTCTTACTATAAAAAATAAAAAAAGTACTTTAACAAATTTTTTATTGCATTGCATGATTTCAGTATGAGGTTATATATTTTATTTATAGCTAATTTGTTTTGTTGCTCGATTAGTTTTTATTTTATATTATAATTTTTAAAAATAATTATAATATTGGCCTACATAATGGACTGCATTATTAAATTTTGTTTTATTTAAAAAATTGCTTATATTTTAAACATATGACTTATTATTTGATCAGATTATATAGTTAATTTATACTCTAATTTTATAACTTTGCAGAATTGATTTAAGTTATGACATCACAAAGTACTCAAGCAATATTTTACCCAGTAAGCATAACATACGACTTACTAATTAGTACGATTTTACATTATAAATAATCTATTTAACTTAAACTATAACCAGAAAATGTTTTAGACATATAATATTATTTACATTACATGATTTATACATTACTAAAACATAATAATATTCTTTAATGGCAAAATTTCACATGCACTATGCTTAAAAAAAGAGAATGAATAGAAAGTGAATAGAAATGAATAGAAAGATAGAAAAAGAATAAAATATTTAGTGGAGATCGTGAAGGACACCATAAATGAAATTCGTTATGTTGCTATTATTAAAAGTAGGTATCTATCTGTTGTGCATGCGGCTTCGCAAATTACGTTTAGGGAGGGAGAAGATTGTTGTCAGCTTTAATGATTGATTTGCACTATTGGTAGGAGATTTTACAGTATTTAGTATTACTTTTTATAAAACTTCAATATTTTGTGGTTTTTAATACTAGTGAATCACCAGCATGCAAGGCTTGCATACTGTAATCGACTTACGTTAAAGATTTGTATAGTGCCTCATTGAAGAGGCCTCTACTTTTCAGGAGTTTCATTGCATAGATACTATAGGTGATTCTGAGTTTTTCCATTAAAGGGACACCTAAAATGTTAATTTCAGAGACTCTTAGTATGTTGTTTAGAGGGGGTGGAATGTTGTCCTTTAATAAAGATGACATTCTGAAAATAGTCAATTAAAATGTCAATTAAAAAAAATGACTTATGACAGCTAACTATCCGTAATGTTGAATCAAACAGTATGCACTCAGTTTCAGATCAAATGCATCGGTATAGTCTGATCTTCACGTCTATCCCACGCTAGTAGTGTTCGCAATTTTTGCATTTATCATTGATCAAAATTAATTATTACTTTGGGTCAGCGCTCTATTTTTGGATACTGAATAAAGTACATAGGGCGTTTTCTAGACGCGAATATGTTGTTTATAGAACATAAATATGCAGTCTCTGTGAATTGTAGATTTGTTGTTTATGAAACAGGCCCTAGGCAACGTACATTCTCTGCTGAGATATCGGTAACCTCAAAAATGTTGTCCATTAACTAGTAAGAGTTTCTTCAAACGATTGAGGGGTAGTTATTCTATTTAAAAGAAAGACTACTTGATACGACTGGATAGTTTTGTACTTTATGTAATCATACGAGTCATTCAGAGCAGACGGACCTTGCCAAAGTTGACGAGCCATAAACTAACTTTGACGCAGTTGTATAAGTGTAAATATAACTGATATAAGTGTAACTATAACTGATATAAGTGTAAATATAATTGATATAAGTGTAAATATAACTGATATAAGTGTAAATATAACTGATATAAGTGTAAATATAACTGATATAAGTGTAAATATAA
>JAUZND010002894.1:0-12575 GCA_034780555.1 Coelogynopora nodosa
CATAGGCGTGATCATGGGGGGGGGTGGGGTTAAAAAGGTCTGAAAACACCCCCTTGAGAATATTACGCTCGTAAACACCCCGGCCCGTTATATGTATTATATTATATTACGCATTTATTATTATTAAAATAATTGGCGCTCCCTGGAAACTTAGACCACCCCTTTAAAGTTGTCTGGTAACTGTCCCCACCCGGCAGGCCTCCCCTCCACCGCTCACCAACGGCGGCAGCTCGACAGGCAGAGGTCCCCTGCGGACGGGCGAGATGTTCCAGCTGGAGTTGGAGCGGGGAGCACGCGGCTTCGGCTTCTCTATCAGGGGGGGGCAGGAGTTCGACCAGATGCCGCTCTTCGTGCTGAGGATCGCTGAGGGGGGCGCCGCACACATCGACGGCACTCTCAGGGTGGGTTGGGGGGAGACTGCTGTAGCCTGTAGTCACTGCTGTTGGAGTGATGCATGTTGGAAATATAGGTTTTTTATCAAATATTTGTTGACATTTCAGGTTCATTATATTGTAATATATTTGTCTTTCATCATGTTAAACCATGTCAAAAAACCCGATTTGTTTCTGTTCCCCAGTCGATGATATCTTCGCAATTCTCGAATTTAATACTATTATATTGTATAATAATTCAATATTAATCAACATATTACGTAGGTAGCCATAGCATATGTATATAATATTATATTATACACAGAGAACGTATTTTATAGAATAGATGAATTTGTATTATTTTCTGTCATAAATTCCCCTGCCATTGATTTCTATAAGATTAGGCCTATAACACATAGTTACACGAGTTCATTTGAACAGTTAGGTCTACTTGGAGTAACACCGACCATCAGCATCTCATTTATCTTCAGGATAGCATGACATTTCTCAAATTGGTAGATAATCTTTGGAGAAAAAATAATTAATTAATCCATATCTTTTTCGTTGATTTTTCGGTTTAATCATAAATTTTTTTCATAATATTAATAACTTTCCATTTCAAGTGTTCTCATATAAAAATTATACACATATTATACGTCACACACCATTGGTTCAAGCGTTACATACACCCTCTATATCATTGGTTCAAGCGTCACATACACCCTCATCATTGATTCACTGTCCGACATGATATTTATCTTTATTAAACCACACTAGGGCAGATAGTAAAACTACGTCCTGATCTTTTAAAAACCATTTCCGGAACAACTTGGTCAGCTATCCTGTCACTCGTGTAACACAATATCCGCTAGGTATAATTTGTAATGTCTCAACCCGATCAATAAGGGAGTAAATGTTTCAAGATGTTTTTAGTTAGACTTTAGTATTTTCTATTAATATTTCAGAAAACGTGTTATATTTTTAACATTAATTCTATTTATCATAGATACGATTTGGTATTCGAATTAAAATGTAGGATTATAGTATTTTATTAACTCTAACTTTGTTAAGCATTGTTAATAAATAATAACACATTAGTAAACACAATTTAATCTCTAAAAAAAACTTCATCTGTAGGTTTGTTTTCAATAGTATTTTAATTTTTTTGTTTTATATTTGCTTTTTGTCATTTTTATTAAGTCTTATTTAGTTACACTGAGCTGCACGGAACCATGTAAATAATTATGTTCTTTTCCGTTTTGTATGCATTATAATAATCATCAGTCAATACACTGGAGTATAACAATTGACTGTGCTAGTCGTGAAAATCGTTGTCATATTCTGCTCGCTATCGGTTGCTCTAGCAACGCGTCTATAGGGTTTGACACCGTTTCTGTATGTATGGAGTAGACTATATAAGACTTTGAAGCTTTGAAGCTCTCGTATAGGGTGTGGTTAGTCTTATTCATTCATCTGGTCTACTACGGCTCGGCTAGCCACTTATCCTCGCCCAGGTAGTAAAGATCTCCGTTCACTTATGTACCCTGCTGTGCTGTGCCGTTGTTAATGTTCTCCATCTTCCTTATCGATAATTGGACACTGTTATGGGTGACGGTGACTCCGTTGATAGGTTCACCTGATTTGTGACATAGTTTTCGTTATATTAATATGATTATTCATTTAAAGGGAAAGTTGTTTACTGTGATTCTATATCATTATAATAATATCGACTATATCGACACTTCGTACCCTTCGTACTTGAAGGGGGCTGAAAACTTTTTCAAATAAATTAAGTTTTTGATTGAACTATAAAACGTATGACCCGGATTTTTTTACTCAGTGGCTAAAATACTTTTATCTAACTAAAAAATATAACAAAATTAATTTCGAATATTTTTACATACCAGAAAAAATGGTGTTATTATTGATCTATTTTATACCACCCTGGGGTTTTATAATTGCCGATGATATTAGGAACTAAAGCTTGATACATTAGTAGAAAAAAATTGTTTATCGTAAATTATACCCATTTAACTTTAATAATAAAACTAGTTATTAAAATAACCAGCAATTTAAAATAATACTCAATAGCATTTATACTACTCATAGCTTATTTATATAAGTAGTATAACTATCAAAATATATCAACAAATATAGATCTTGTGATCTGGAATCAGATGCAAAAAGAATCAAGTCAATTGGTTGCATTGAGCAAAAGTTATAGCATATATTGGTCATTATATAGCATATATGGTTATTTTCCTATAGTTTTCCTAACTGAAGTTTATGACGTAATCAGGTCATAACAATTGTACCAATCAATTAATATTTTTGAAAATTAAAATCGCTCGACAAGTCTTTAGGAGGTATCCGTATACCAATTTTCAGTTTAATGCGATGATAGGAAGTTTGGTTTTCCAGGTGGGCGGAGGGGGGGGGTTAAATACCCCTCCTTCCACGTAGAAAACACCACAAAGTATGTCCACGTACGAAGGGTTAAAGGCCTAGTTAGAAGTGGGAAGTAAAAAATTTATACCATATAAATATAAATGGACTGTGACCTTTTAAAGTTTAAAAATATTGAAAGCTTTAAGTGGTAACACCATATTAAGCTATTTGAAATACATAAAATGGCAGGCACAAATGTTATTCTACTGTACACTGAGTAAATTGAATGTATAATTTTCCATGTAGATACTTATTCCAATAAACATTAACCATGTTTGTACACTAGAACCTATGAAATCACCCTTAATTTAATTTATTTGTTTCAATAAGAGCAGGTGTAAGATTTTCAGCAACAGCTAATTATTGGCATTAGGGATATATATATTGTATATGGAGCATTCAAATCTATTTTTCCATCAACGGGATCAAATAAAATTAGGACCTTCCCGTATCATTAATCTAAAATCAAACTTATAGCGTATAACATATAAGTGCATACTCAACCCTAACCAGCTCCTGCAGTATCACTCACAATCAAGAGAAAGCAACTGGTAATCGTCGGCGCGGCCTGATTCTTGATCTGGCACGCTTGCTTTGATCAATGCGGAAAAGAAAAGAGATACAATGTAGAGGGGTTGGGTGGGTATATGAGTGTAAATATGATGCGTATATCAACTTTTAGCTTCATAGCTGTTTCCTTATTTCTGTGCTTGAAATAAGATTTTACATTTTGTTACCCAACTTTGAAGCCTAATATTGAAATTTTATTGTCCAATTTTACTGTGTCAATAGCCAATTTACAGCCATTTAAAAACTGTGAACTTGTTAGTAACACATAGACTGTGATTCCACAAGGGTACAGTACAAAAGTGATACTTCAATTTGAAATCCAGTTTTACTCAGTTGAGTGAGTTAATTAAGGTCAAAAAATATCAAAAAATCTTCAGAACGTTGTTGCCCGAAGCTGTGCAGCTTGGCAAGCAATTGTGCATTGACATTTTATATTAGCCTACCCGAGAGGAATTATTATTGCCCTCGTGCAAACGGACTAGTGCTATGTCAAAAGCACTGCATTTCGGAATATTCCTAGCTAATCTTGAGAGTGTTGACCCATGGTTGACCCCTTTTGTCCCGGCCATCGTGCTTCCCTCTCCTCTTCCTCCGTCTCGTCCTCAATTGTTTCCATAGCAACGAATAGTTATGATACAACCTAGTTTTAACTCAAAAACCGATTAGTTTATTTTATAGAATTACAATTATGTAAATAGCCAATTCTATAAAGCAACGGTAACATTGTATTTCGTTTTGTTTATATTCAATATTAATTACCACCGTTGAGACGGCAAACTACGAAATCAGACAATTGACTTGCTGATTTTTACTGTTATAAAATATCTTTTCGGAATACACATCTACTGTATAGTAAATAAATATATTGGTATCTACGGAATGTTTTCCGATATTATAGAATAGAAGTTTGGGAGGAATGGAATTTATAAAAATAAGATTGACTCAGCCCTACCGCACGCAGAAAATAATATGAGAATAAGGAACTGTGACCATTTGATAAGTGTGTGGTACAATTTACGCTCACTAGTTAAACTAATATACAAGTTAAATATGTCAATAAAAACATATATGTTGAGGCTAAAAAAAGATTGTTACGGAAAATAAAATATTAATTTGTCTGAATTGATTTTTTACATTTCAAAGATATATTATAATTAACACATCTCTAACAGATAATTTTAACAGATAATACATGGTTTTTATCGGTCATTAAAGAAAATAATAACATCGCGCCTTCGGCACTCGGTATATTATTTTCTTAATGACCTCAAAACCCTGTATTATCTATAACATATATGATTCCAAATGAGGTCATTATATTCCATTGGAATATAATAACCTATAATTTAAATATCTTTGTTTAGTTATTTTTAAATTTAAATATGTTATGTTGCTTAGGATAATTCACTTTTATGATTGTCAACGTTTGAGAATATATGGAGTCAAGCACAGGATGGCCCATAATAGATTTTTCTTTATTTGAAAATAATATGATATCAGGTAATACTCTGGAACAAATAAATGAGCATGTTAACCCGGGTCGATACATACAAATGATGAATATTCTTTCCTGGAAGACATTTTGAATGAAGATATCGTTCCAACTAATTCTATAACCAATACCCTTTTTTAACCCGCTGATGATAATATGCTTCAAAATGCACAAGATAATTTAATACCAAGTGGCACTAAAACAAGAAATGCTTGGTCAATTAATTTATATACTATAAGTGGCAAGAACAAAGTGTAATAACATATGGTGATGTCACTATACACTATGTAAATACACTATGTGTTGCGCCTGCCGAAGCAATTGATTATTGGCCTTCAAAATTAATTTATGAAATTAAAAAAATTAACGGAAACCGATACCCCAGAAATACTCTTGTTTCAATAGTTGCAGATTTTATAAAATACAGAACATTTCTAAAATGTAATCAACTTCTATAGTTCTGCGCCAAACACATTTAATTTTCATTTTCATGCAGGATTTGACGTGACAATAAATGTTAATAATTGACATATTTTCGTTCAGTTTGCAGATTTGACATTTTCCATGCAGTGTTTTGATCATAATAATAATTTCTAGTTAAAATTAGTTATTTTATCCACAAATTTATTCACCTATTATGCACCTAGTATATGTTGTATCTATGTTTTTGTGCCAATAATTTTTTTATATTGATTTTTCTGACTAATTTGTAGTAATGCCAACGAAATTGGCGAATAATAACCTCATTTTCAAGAATAATATGTTGTTATCTATAAAACCTTATGGGAATAAGGGAAAACCCCGAAACACCATGTAGACAGTTAACCCCCGTCCGTCGTGGACATATTTTGTAGGGTTTGTTCCGTGAAAAATAAACTTCCTATCATCCGATTATGCTGAAATTTGGAATACAGATACCTTCTAAAAACTTGTCGAGCTAATTTTATTTTCAAAAATTTAATCAATCTGTATCATTTTTATAATCTGATTACACCATAAACTACAGATTAGGAAAACTATGGGAAAATAACCATATATGCTATATATTGACCCATATATAAAATAACTTTTGATCAATGCAACCAATTGACTTGATTCTTTATTCATGTCCATATCATTATCCAGATCACAAGATCTATAATAATTGGTATAGTGTATTATTATACTACTTACATGTAAGTAGTATAAATTCTGTTTCAGTATTATTTTAAATTGCTGGTTATTTTAATAATTCAAGTTTATGACTGACACAGTATATATTTTTTCTCCAAATATCAGCCATTGTTGAGTTATAGCTGCTACTTTAACATCTACTACAATTTCAGCTGACATCTGTTTTTCTATCAGAGTAGCCATGGCACGGAGGAGATTAAGGGGAAGCAAATTTTGTTCTCCCAACTCAAAAATGCTGCCACCGCCTCTGCAGCTTTATTTACATTCAGTTGTAACATATTAGCGCAGACAAAGAGATCATTATAGATCATACAGAGGCAGGTCTAATATTTTTTTATTAGCGGTTTTGAAGTTATTTTCTATCAGTCTATAACTTTTGTTTTCAGCGTGCATTTGTGTAAGTAGTATGGGAAGGGTCGATTCTAGCACACCATTTGATCTTTGATCAGACCCCCCCTTCCCTCCCATTTTTTATATAATTTTCGGACTCTACAACAAACATTACATTTTGACCCCTCTCCCCCTACCAGGTATTTTAAAAAATATAATTTTCGGACTCGTCCAAGCTCTTGCAGTGAACGTTCGTATTTGTACGTTCTGCTCTGAAATTTAATAGTTAAAAAAAAGTTTATATTTATTTTATAATTAATTATAGTCACTTTTGTTTTTAGCCTATAACTTTTGATGTTTACAACTTATGACAACCAAACATGATATGATGACTCACCAACATAAGACAAGTCGCTATACTACTTAATTTTTTTTGAAAGTAGTATAACATTTAAACAAATTCATTTTCATTTTATATCATTATGATGCATTATGGCCATATATTGCACATTAATTTTTATCATTGTGATACATTATGGCCATATTACACGATGATTTCAATGAGGATTATGACTAAGCATAGTTCACTTAGCTAGATTTTGCTAGTTACAGATTGATCCCCCCCCACCTCAAGTATAAATAGAGAAGCTTTTTCAGATTAATTTTATTCTGCTTCCAGCTCTCGAAACGAACGGTCGTATTTAAAATCGTTCTCGCTCTCTCTCCAGACTTTCTATTTTATTTTATAACTTTACTCTCGAGATGTCTAAAATTGTGACGGATTCTGCGGAAATGGCAAACAGTTTGAAACAAAACACACAAGAAAATATAGACAGCGATGAGTTGTGTTTTAACGATGATGAAATGAATGATATATGCTTAGACTAATATGCAGATTGTTTACAAAGATAACGGATAGAAGCAGAAGAGAGAAATTTAATAACATAATGTTTGAAGGACTTGGCTATATTAACTGTTTAGGGCAGAACAGCAGCGTATTGTCGAATCGTGAGCCATATTTGAAACGTGCAGTACATTCAAATCATCCCGGCGGCAAAGCATTATCACACCTTCTCGGAATGCCTGAGGAGCGAATAACTAAAATAATTAAAGATTTTGTTAATCTCAGACTACAATAGGTATAAGCATGCGCGGATGTGCATATGTATGTGTAATTATTATACAATGTATAGCTTATGATGGTGAACGCAGAATATCAGTATATGCTTGACAGAGAAGACAAATGGGTTTGGCACCGTCTATATGCTTGATGCGGAATCCTAAAGTGTCAGAAAGTGAATGGATCTATGATGATGATGAGTTCTGACACTGACATGTTTATGTTTACTTTTTGCTGCACTCACTTTCTGCTGCTTTCTACTGCTGTATAATTTTGAGATAAATAAAAATAATAAATGGTATTCTATCTCATTAATCATGAGTGCTTAAATTATTTAAATAAAGGGCATTTGTTTTATGAATTTATAATTTGGTGAAAGTTCACGTAAATGACCAATCAAAATAATTAAGGCTAAATAGAAAGAAACTGACAGTCTAAGAGACCCTCTAACATTTAAAAAACTATTTTATTTATAAGAATAATCAATTATTTGTGCACAACGACATTTTAAAATATAATATTTAAAATATTAATCAAATTGTTCGTTTTCTATAAAAAATAGTATCACAAAACGACATTTAAAACATCAAAAATAACATCAAATGCACCTAACATGTAAGAAAATAGAACATATATTGTAAATGTACCATGTTTGTAGACCGTCGAAATTATTAGAAAACACATACACAATTATTATATTTCATGATAATTAAGACAATATTGAACAAATCAGGCACTGCATGAGACAATCTAGAATAGATAAGTCATAAACAGATAAGATGATCAAAAAAATAGACACTAAATACAACCAACTAGATAGTTGATAAACCTAACTTATATCTGTTAAAATTTCAATCATGAAAAATAATTGTCCTATATGTAAAAAGGCTATTGTTTGAATTCCTGCACACTTACTGCATGTACACTAAATACTGCTTAACGGATGAGAGCTTACTTCAATCAAAGAGTTATTGTTACTGTCGATCTCTTCTTACAAAAAAATATTAAGTAGTATAGACGACTTGTCTTATGTTGGTGAGTCATCATATCATGTTTGGTTGTCATAAGTTGTAAACATCAAAAGTTGTAGGCTAAAAACAAAAGTGACTAAATTTAATTATAAAATAAATATAAACTTTTTTTAACTCTGTCAAATTTCAGAGCAGAAAGCACAAATACGACCGTTCACGGCAAGAGCTTGGAAGAGTCCGAAAATGATATTTTTAAAAATGGCTGGTAGATTACGGGTGGTAAAATTTGTACATTTAAGTTTTTGACGTAGAATCCGAAAATCATATTTTTACAAATGGCTGGGTGGCATAAATTATGAGATGACAGCATTAAAATTTGAAGAGTGCAATTATTATCTGAGCAGTTTAAAGATTGCACTTAAGGAATTGAGCAGAATTGTCGTATTTCGATTAGAGACATAGCTGAACAGACTGATATATCCTAAAGATTATAGTTCTCGAAATTGTATACGAAGAACATGGAAGACCAGTGTCATGACACGTTGGGTGCTCCATACACTCTCAACGAACAGCAGAAGCTCAAAGGAGTTCAATGCTGCCAATAATTATTGAACAATGCCTTGCCCCGAAAATTAATGAAAGAAAAATTCTTGATATGTGATGAGAACTGGTTTTGTTACACACACTCTTTCCAACACAGAACGCAGTTCGGCGATGGGTACTGATTGATGGTGTTGGTGATGCAATAACTAGACACATTACCCCATGAAGGATGATTTCATCAAAAAAAGTACCGAACAGAAAATAAACATCAAAATTCGCGTCTAGGGAATTCGCGTCATTTTTCAGTACTAATAAAAGCAATATTATTATATATACTAATTATATATGTTACATTATTTACACACATATATTTACATATAATTCATGAACATAATTATAACTAATATGCTTTTGTTATAAAATAAATTTACTCAATGAGTGAAACGTTTTTTCAACATTTTTATTTGCTTCATTATATTTATTGTGTTACAATCTATTGCTACATGTGTGTTAGCCATTTTTCTGACGATAAATTGTAAAACCTAAATTGTAAATTGTTAATAAATTGTAGAATTAAAATAAAATCTAAACAACAAAAGCTAAATAGTGAAATATTTATTCGCCGAAATTAGGGGCAATATTCCAGTTTGGTAGTTTATTAAAAGGAATATAATATCTATGTGCTTAACATGTCTGAAATTAACCGCATTATCAATCATTAATTATTGTTTGTCAATGTTATCAATATGATCAATTTGTTATCAGCTAGATAATAATTGTGTTTTTAATTAAGTGAAATGAACATTATTTACCAATTAACTATCTGTCTATTGGGCAATTAATAATCTCCATATTCAGGCATCTATTTGAGGTAGCAGGGTATTGCCAGTTTTATAACAAGTTTATATTATTAATTATAATCGAAATATAAATTACGGCAATAGACAGACATCCAAACAAAACATATTAACAAGTGTACAATAATTTCTATAAGTACTTTAACTAAAGCGGATATTGTTTCCTTTTTTCACTTTTCAGAAAAAGACAAGTGCAAATAGATCGATTCCACCGTTTCCTTCCACACACCAAACAGCAGCAGCATGCACCGTGCAGCTACTCCCCTAACTGGTCTGCTACTTTTCGGTCTTGTAGGTCCACTTCTCGTTCTTGAAGCGGCTGGCAATGAAGTGGCCGACCATCCCACCAACTCAACGTCACCGAAAAGTATGAGGGTGATCAGCTGGCGTTTAGCCCACTTAAAGGAATACATTCCAATGACGGTCTTCATTATTTTCGTTATCATTACGAAGATGCTGTACCATAAAATCCCGGGCGTCTCCTCTTACGTCCCGGAGTCGTGTGTTCTTATTGTACTCGGAATAGACTTCGGGCTGATCATGCTTCGGGGGTTCCCCAAAGAGAATTTTAACCAATTTCGACTTAGCACTAATACGTTTTTCCTTATTCTACTGCCGCCGATCATTCTGGAGTCCGCGTTTAGCCTGTTCAACCGCCAGTTTGCCGCAAGTATCGGCCCCGTCCTCATCTTTGCCATTGCCGGGACCATCCTTAACTTTCTGATCGTAGGCGGGGGCCTCTGGTGCGTCAGTCGTGTCAGCTGGTTGGGATTGCCCGAGATGCACATAACCCTGCTGAACGCCCTGCTATTCGGATCGCTTATAGTGGCGGTGGACCCGGTGGCGGTGCTCGCCATCTTTGAGGACATCGGTGTTGACCAAACCCTCTACTACATTGTGTTCGGCGAGTCCCTGTTCAACGATGCGGTTACCATAGTCCTGTACAACATGATGTCGTCTTTGCTCAGTCTGGAGAGTATCACTAGCGGGGATGTTTGGATTGGCATAGCTTCCTTCTTCACCGTATCGCTGGGCGGCCTGGTCATTGGTATTTTGGTCGGAGTTGTAAGCTCCTTCATGACACGTTTCACAACCTCGGAACGTGTTCTGGAACCGCTCATTATTCTGGTGATGGGATACGCATCCTATATATTTGCCGATCTGGTCGAGTGGTCGGGAATCATTGCAATGATCGGCTGCGGACTGGTGCAGTCCGCCTATGCATTCGAAAACATTTCCCGCCGGTCTCTAATCGTTGTCAAGCGATTCGCCAAAATGACGGCTTCCATTAGCGAGGCGATCATCTTCCTATTTCTGGGCAGTGAACTGGTGCAGGGCAAGCTCAGTTGGCACATGGGCCTGTCCTTCTGGACCATGGCACTGTGCCTGCTGGGCCGGGGTTTGGTCACCCTCCTGCTGACGCTCCTGGTCAACAGGGCTGGCTGGGGAATTCGGCCGCTCACCTGGACCGAGGGTGTCGTCCTAGTCTACGGGGGCCTGCGCGGCGCGGTGGCCTTCTCCCTGGCCACCCTACTGGACAAGAACATCCTCGCCGGATCGGTGGGATTCACACAGGAGGCGATCCTCACAACCACCCTGTTCGTAATCCTGTTCACGGTGGTGGTGATGGGCCTCACGATGAAGCCGATCGTGCGGATGCTCCATATAAAGCTCCGCTCGGAGACGAAGCTGAGCCTGTTCGCGGAGATGCACCTGTCGCTGGCCAGCCACTCGATGGCCGGGCTGGAGGCGGTTGTGGGGAAGCCGGGGAAGAACCTGCTGCTGGCCAAGTGGACCAGCTTCAACCGGCGCTACATATGCCGCCTTCTACAGGTAGGTGTCTTGGAGTCATTTCGGCCTGTTCTGTTTTAATATGCGCTATATGTTGCACATATATGCTGTGTAAGCTGTTTAGTGGATATTTACAGGGTGGTGGCTCTGAATTTGTTGTCGAACTTTAAAAATGTAAAATTTTAATTGACTCAAGAAATAGCAAGAAACGTTTTATACCCACCCATCCTCAAAATGTTTACCGTTTTGACTGATGCAGACTTCCACGCGACCTTGAAGGGATGAAACAATATCGAGACATGAATTATCATCAAAGCGATTAAAAATATTCCGAAGTAATCGTTTCAGATGTTCGATATATTTTCTGGAGGGTGCTGTTAAACATATTTCTTGATGGTTCCCTACACAGCATAATCTATAAGGGGAGTAAGATTTGGACTGCATCCAGGCCACTTGAGGGGTCCTCGTCGGCCTGACTATATTTATAAAAACTGGTCATCTAATGTATTTCTAACACGTAGTGTATAATGTGGGGAGTCCATCTTGTTGAAAGCACGTATTTTATATCATTCTTGCCTAAAACACTGATTATACAAAGGAAATGCCGAAGTTTGGAGTTAGATAAGTTTTTCCGCTAACAGATCCTGTAAAAAAATATGGCCCAACAAACCATTAATCACACATATAGCAGCCCCTATATGAACACTTGGGCTGTTAACAGATTTTTGAAATACCTGGTGTGTATTTTCAAATGTATATTAAACACAATTAAGTCTGTTTACTTAACCGTACATTTAAAATATTACCTAGTCAGAAAAAAAGAGTACTGGATGCATTTATGATTCGTTTATGTATTGACAAGCAAAGCACAATAGATGTACTAGCTAATGATGTAGACACTGCTCTTCT
>JAUZND010002895.1:0-12574 GCA_034780555.1 Coelogynopora nodosa
GAGAGAGAGAGAGAGAGAGAGAGAGAGAGGGGATGGCATTTTAATTTTGAAATATGTAAGTGTAAATTATTATTATTGTATTATTAAATCAGTATCAATGTGTAAATCAAGTAAAATGTGTTTAAATTACCATTATGGAATTTATGATTCTCTTAAAATGTAACATTTTTATTTAACCAACAGATTACAAAAATTGTTTTCAAAGAGTTAATGTCCTAAACGTTTTTATTTTTACTTTTACCTTAGTTATTTATTTCATTGTGTATTTAAATTAGCAGACAGTAACAAATAAAGTTAATGGTTGCTATATACAATAGTGTTATAATCCTTTTTGCTGTGCTATTTACATTAAATTATGCAAAAAATTATAACATAATTTCATTACATATTTTTTAATATATCTATCTAAATATCGGCTTTACCTTATGTTTTAAAAGATACTAAAGTATTTTTTGTCGACATATAGAATGTTTCGAACTGACTATTCTCTATATATATATAACTTTTTAAGTCACATTGACAGAATATTATAAAATGATTACTCACATTAAATAAACATTTTGGCCTATAATATCATAACATGTTCAACTAATTATAATGTTCTCAGCCACTTATTAATTATTTTAGTATACTTGGAGTTCTTAAGTTATAGTGAAGTTAGTTAACTACAGTATTCAGTTAATGAACTCTGTGAATGAATTCTTGTCGTAAATTGCAGGACTTCAGCGTGATGACCATGCTCATCGACAACCACACGGCCACCGAGTGGAACCTCTTCGGGCTACCCAACGATGAGCTCTCCCTCCAGAATGGTCTCATTGTGACTCGGGCCTCGCGATATCCTCTACTTATCGATCCCCAGAGCCAGGGGAAATCTTGGATACGGAACAAGGAAAAAAATGCCAAGTTGATGGTGAAGTTGGTTTTTACCCCCATTTTAAATCTAGAATTGGAATCAGTGTTTTGAATGAAATGCAGTATTTATACAAAATAGTTTGACTTGCACTTATGACAAGTACTTGTACACACATGTCTTTATGTTTATATTATAACCAATTTATTATATTGTAACATAAAAATCTATAAATTAAATTATAGAATGAAAGCCTGAAATGTTGGTTAAAAAACAATCAATTCTATTACTTGTTGTCTGTCGTTTAATTTATTATTTGTTTAATGCTAGTCATCCTAGTTGGGGTGTCCATTATATTGGCAATATTTTTCATTGGAAATATTTACATAACATGTATTATTTTCTTATAAATTTTTAACTACACTAGGTAATTTATGTGCAATACTTTGATTTATAATTATTAATTGTTTACACCACAATATAAGGTAAGGGTGCAGACTGGACCCCTCTCTAAAGGTCTAATAAGATTACTTTTTTAGACCACTTTTTCCGTTTTGTTATACGTGTTTCTAAGTCTTAATTACTATTATGGTCGGTGTAATCGAAGATGTTTTTATTGGAGTAACATTTTTTATACATAAATAGATGACTGTGTTTGAAAAATGTACAATTTACTTATAATTATTGAAATACTGTTTGATTAAAAAAAACTCTTGCAAGCTTAATATTACATATATAAATAATATTTTCTTTTTGGCTAAATTCTAAGATATAAATTCATATTTTCAGTGCCTTTACTACATTAAAAATTAATTAACTGATTAAGGTGTCTGTTGACCCCTCCCCCTTAAGGGCTCAAGAGATGAATAGAAAGCCCAGGCCTGCGAGAGTTATCAATCAATTTTTAACTATAATACAAATATTACCGGTTGATAATAATAATAAAAATTATAAATCCTAAATGTTTAATTAATCAATCATCATGGTTTAAATAATTAACCCAAATCCGCCGACGTTTGATTTTTACTTATTTATGTATAAGTGTTGAAAATGATATAGGCCCTATTGTATCAATCGATAAAATCGATAAAACCACTTCATTGTGCATTGTATCATTTGTCAATACCTATTTAGAGTAATACAAGTAAAACACATGCAAATGTTTGCTAGCTTCATAGGTTTTTCGACGCCTCAATATCTCGAGCGTTTCCGTTCTCATTCATCAGGTGACAACTTTGACCCACAAATTCTTCCGCACTGATCTCGAGGAGGCGCTGTCCAATGGTCGTCCACTTCTCATTGAGGATGTTGTCGAAGAACTAGATCCAGCTCTAGATAATATTCTCGAGAAAAATTTCATCAAGACTGGAAGCATTCTCAAGGTTAGCTCAGCCTATAGGTGGTTAAATTCTATTCTTGCCGGCTTTGTTAAGTTATAGTGTTACATAATTTGGGTAGAATTAGTTGATATTAATTTTTTGCTTAGCTAACAATAATTTTGAATTAATTAAAATTTTGTTCATTCGATGAATGGGTGTATTAATTTAGTATTTGTGAAAATTCTATATAGCGATCTTTTTAACGTGATGGTATATCATTTTACAACATTTTATTAAGATATTTAATTAAAAGTTATTTATATCATCATAGAATAGAGACTTCCAACCTTTTAAAATATAAATCTGATAAACTGCGTTTAAGTTTTGTTATAGAACATGTATTGTGGCTATTTTTTGCTGAATATTGTAATTCTGAAAATTTATTTTCGTAACACTTCACGTCATACTATTGTAGTCATTTCGAAGTCACTTCATTTATGAGTAAATTATATTATTTAGTATTTTAACCTTTATTTAATTTATCTTGTAAACTAAATAGGCTAGAACAAAATATTAAATTAATTTACTTCAATCACCCCCCTCTCCCTCCCTTCCTGCGTCGACATCCACCTCACAAACCAGGTAAAAGTTGGGGACAAAGAGATGGATGTCATGTCGGGATTCAAGCTTTTCCTCACGACAAAGCTGCCCAACCCGAGCTACACGCCTGAGGTGTACGCGAAGACTTCCGTCACAGACTTCACGGTCACCATGAAGGGACTGGAGGACCAGATGTTGGGAATTGTTATTCTCAAGGAGAAACAAGTCAGTCATTGTCTATAGAAAGAAAATGGAAACTACATTAAATTAATAACACTTGTATAAAGTAATAACATCTTAACCTTTATCAGTCCTTGTGATTTTCTGCACTTGGTAGTCCTTGCCCCCGACTTCCAAGAGTTATCCTTCACATTTACCGATTTAGATGAAAGTGGGTATAATTTTGTGATCGTTTTTTTGAAAACTTTATTTTTCATAATCGATTTTTTGATGATGACGTAATGAAAGGACAATTTCAAAAAATATTTAAATCTATGTACTCTTAACCTTTAATTGGCATAACATGTTGTTTCTAACTCAAGCAGATTCTAACATTTAATTTTTTTTGTTATCGTTATTGGTAATGGTTAAGCTTTTTGATTGTTCCAAATTATATTTTAAAACATAAAATGTTGAGTTATCCGTATACTCTGATACCTCACCTATCTCCCAACCCCGACCAGGAACTGGAGGCAGAGCACACGAAGCTGATGGAGGAGGTGATGGCCAACCGACGGCGTATGCAGGAGCTCGAGGACAACCTGCTCATGCGGCTCAACTCGACGGAGGGCTCGTTGGTGGAGGACAATTCCCTGATCGAGGTACTCCACACGACCAAGGCCACTTCAGAGGACGTGCAGGAGAAGCTAACCATCGCTGCGGAAACCGAGCACAAGATCAAAACCGCCCGGGAGGAGTACCGCCCTGTGGCCACGAGGTGGGAGAGAGAGAGAGAGAGAGAGAGAGATGAGCCCACGGTGAAAGTAGTATAACAATATTAAGGACTGTCACAGTTGTACATTTTTAGAAGAAACATCTCACTCCAAAACGACATACTTTTTGTACTAATATTTTTTGAACATTATTTTGATATATTTGGTATATTTCTCTATAAAAAGGAATTCTTGATGAAATGCATTCTAGATCATTCTTTTGCAGATATCTCACCTTCCTTGATCTTCTCTTATGCAATCAAGAAAAACAGAAATATCTATCAAAATAATGTGAATCCAAATAACATTGCTCATATAGGTATAGGGTTTCAGGGAAGAGAGTGCTAAATATAAAATGTATAATCAATTTCGGATTTATATATTACTGATAACTTTTTAAATATGTTAATATATATAGGTAAAACATTGTATACAATGTTGCCACAGGTTCTTAAATATGTTTAACATGTTTAATAATATTTTTAAAACGTCTATATGCAAAAGTCTTGAATTTAATAATTGTTTTTTATGTACCTAAAATATGCTTAACTCTAATTGAAATGTATCTTCACCTTGTTTCGATGAAGATATTATAATTTTGATGTAATGTTTTTTATTTTGAAGTTTTATCAATATTATTATCAGTTGTATCCAGTAAAGCATTAAGGACTTTTAAAATTTGATACATTAAAATTTAAGTAAATTTTGTTATAAAATAAAATTAAATAAATTTAAATAAAATAATTATATAATTATTTTACAATTTTATTTTTGTTTTAATACTTCTTGTTAAATGTGTTAATTATTCTCAATATTTGACAGTATAAATTGGTTGGTTTAACGTTTTTTTAAACATTTTATAAATCTCTTTTATTTAGCTAAGGTCAAAATCGTGTACGCTGTATATTATACAGAAACATTTGCATGACACAGATTACAGAACAATTTGAAATTATTAATTTGATATATTAAATCTATATATTAATATATTATTTATTAATAAATCAAATTAAATTAAATATTTAATATGTCACTTTAATTTGACGAGTATTTCTTTATTGTAATTGTGACAATTTAAATAAAATATTGGATATTAAAAATGAAGTATCGGTTATAGCTTTTAGTTTTTGTTTTACCTATTTAGTATTTAAAAAATATTTATTTAAATTATGTTAACAGTGATTGGTTTAAAGTTTATATAAATGAAGTATGATATTGGAATACCATTTAGTGAAAGTAAGATCAAATTTTATTATTATGATTCATCAAAAATAATTTTTTTCTTCATATTTTGAAAATATACTAAGTTTATTCTTTTATGGTTGAAAAAGCAAATGTTTTTGAGGCTTTCAGTACTTTATTTCTTCAAAGTTTTTAAAATTATTTTTAAATAAGTTTGTCCACAAGTATAGAACACATTAAATGTTGCATAAAATACTTTTATATTCTTCAATTTTAAACAAATATGCTGCTATTTTGTTTCTAACTTTCTTTTGGAATTGTGTCATAAATTTAATGCCATGTGCATTTTATTACCAATTTCAATTTCAAGTTAAAATTAAGTATAATTAGCCAAAATTCGTATTATTTCACATTCAATAGTACTCCTTTTCAAAAACTTGTGCCAACAAAGTGCCCTCATTAATTCACCTGAGTTGCCGGCACACCCAGGGGGTCCATTCTCTACTTTCTGATCGTGGAGATGAGCTTCGTCAACACGATGTACCAGACCTCGCTGAAGCAGGTGTTCCGCCTGTTCGACCTGAGCATGGCGCGCTCCCAGAAGTCGCCCATCCCCAGCAAGCGCATCCACAACATCATCGACTACCTCACCTACGAGGTCTTCCGCTATACGGTGCGCGGTTTCTATGAGGATGACAAGTTCACCTTCACGCTGCTGATGAGCATGAAGATCGGGCTGCAGGCGGGCTATATAAGGCATGATGAGTTTCAGGTCTTCATAAAGGGTGAGGTTATAGGCTGTGTTTGTCAGTAAACTGTTAGTTTGTATTAGAGTGTGGAACAATGGAAATAATTCAAAACTCTACAGCATGGTTTACTATAATTGTTGACTTCGCAATCGAAACATATTTTTGATGAAAATAATAATAAAAGTACGTTTTTAATAGAATCATATAATTATTTAATATTGCAAAATGTTAAATATGCAGCATTAATCAATTGCAAAATATACAGAAATAATTCTTTTTAAAACCATGACATTATTCAGATATATCATTAAGTAAAAATTGAGAATAAACGAGAATCAACGTCATTATTTTATGAAATCTTCACTATTATTATTTTTAAATAAAATATAATTTTTTTAAAACTTTTTATAAATAATATATAATCATGACTAATAATTATTTAAAAATATATATATATATGACTTCAATTTGTAAGAAGGAGCGAAACATTGCATTTATTTATTTAAATGTGGTAATTTTTTTAGTATAATTACCATACAGACCATTTGTGTTTCAAGCCATTTTAATACTTTGTCAAAATTTTCTTTCTGCATGATCAAGTCATGACATATTTTTTTCTATGACAATTATTGTTCTCACATTAGGCGCAAACAAACATTATTGTACTATGGGTGAGATTCTGTGTTTATCTTAAAGAATAGCAGATAGATGTTTTAGTAAGTGTGTCATTAAACAATTATATTTTAGGTGGTGCTGCTCTGGATCTGAATGCTGTTGAGCCGAAACCGAAAAAATGGATTCAGGACATGACCTGGCTCAATCTCGTTGAACTTCGAAAATTGCCACAATTCAAGGATATTACGACTCACGTGGCTACACATGACAAGGTCCGCATTGTTTCGTGTGCCACTGAATATTTTAACTAGAAATGTTTTTGTATAGCGAGCGAACTGTTTGTTACCTTTCCAAAAAGAATTCCTTTTTTCTTATTGAACGTCGTTTTATACAATTACACAATCAGATCAAATCTTCAAAACGTGCTATTCAAATTGCTATGTTTGATGATTTGTTTGGGGTTTAGTAAGTACTACTTGCAATCCAGTCGTCAGTATAGGGAGACTAGGGAACCTGACGAGAGCTGAATAGCTCGAAACCGGTAGTGCTCTGTTTCTCTGCTGTTTGTAAGGCTCTACGCTTAGTGCTTCATTATTAACATAACATTTTGAAACCGACATTCGATTGAAATATAGATTTTGTCACGCAACATTGCAAAAAAATAATCTCAACATCATTTTCGTCATGTCACTTCGTGATCAGTGTAAATAGTCTTATTGATAAGTATGTACTCAACTTTTTTTGCAAAGCGTCGAGTCGCTCTTTGTGAGCATATGCTTTAAAGTTACTATTTGCATTTAATTATCAGAGATCTTTACCTTAGGCCTTTAAAACCTGATTTAACTCATTTTATGCTTTTTCCTCAGAAAATAAATGTGATAGTACGAATGTACGATATTAAATTCAAAACAGAAATTGGGTATACATTTAATACATATATTTGTAATCACATTTTAATCTTTTGCTAACATTAATATAAAGACATCTTTTGGTTAATGTTCCTATATTATTAATGATATAATTATAATAATATAAATGTTAACTTGTTCTAAGGATTTACGATCATGATCTTTTAAAAAGGAAGAATATCAAAACTATACAGTTTCAATCCAGATGACAACTGTATCTCATTTATTTCCTTTGACCCAATCCACCATGACCGCGGTAGGACTGGCGCGCCTGGTTCGACGAGAACTCGCCAGAAGACGTCCCAATGCCCGACGGCTACGACACGCTGGACACCTTCCACCGACTCCTGCTCATCCGGAGCTGGTGCCCCGACCGGTGTCAACCGATGGCCAAGCGGTACATCTCCGAGTCGATGGGGGAGCAGTTCGCCGACAGTGTCATCGCCCAGCTGGACAGCATCTATGAGGAGGCGGATGAGCACACCCCGATGGTCTGCTTCCTCTCAATGGGGTCGGATCCCACTGATAATATTCAAAAGGTGGCCAAGAAGCAGAACATCAGTGAGTTGCACTTGATAGTGGTTTGTTAGGCGGTTGTTAAATAGCATTAGGACCGCCAAGAGGTAATAAATACCAACATCTTATTTGGTTGGTTATAGTATCAAGAATGTATATCGTGGATTTGGGCGTTACCAGTGTTTAGTTACCTCTTCCCCTATCGGATTTGTTAGACTGTTTTGTAGAATATAAACAATTTTATTTTATTTTAAACATATTATATATTAATATTTGTTGTTTGATGATAACACAGTTTTTTTTGTTTGACCATTTCGAAGATCTGTCCTTTGATAAAGTCTGGTCCTTTTTATTTAGAATATTTGTTTGGTGGTATGAAAAGTACCTCGCGGCTTGTTCGAAGTATATTTTTCATAATTAAAAAAACCCTCTGTCGCTGCTAATAATGATTTTTAATTTAAGGTTATTTTCTAATTTAATAGATGGTTGCTATTAATAATGTTAATATTTAAATTTAAATGATAATGCTCAAAGTCGTAAATAAATTGCGAATCTAAACACTAATCTTAAATGCAATAAGCCTACTTCAATACGTAATTTATGAAGCCTTGAGATAGCTATCTGGGAACACTCTTTTTCAGAAACTTCCTACTTGATTGCAAATTAATTTTATTTCAATAAGTTAATTGTTAAAATGTAGGTATACACACAATACTTTTACGCAGAGAGCATTGAAAATACTGTCAATATTGTATAATATTTTGTATTCTTATTTTTAATAATATATCGTATTGTCTTGACTAAATAAGATTATTTATTAATACTTTTTAACTATAACTCTTTCACAAAATTATTTGTAGCCCCCATATATAGTAAATGACCAGTTTAACCACAACAGCTTGTGGAACAGTCTCCATGGGTCAAGGTCAGGAGGTCTATGCCAGAAAATTGCTCACTTCAAGCATGAAACAGGGTCATTGGATTCTACTTCAGAACTGTCATCTTGGACTCTCATTTCTTGACGAACTCCAGGAGACTGTAAGTTTTCCAAATGTTGGTGTGATTGATAAATTCAGTGTAAAATACATTCACTTTCAAATACCTGATATTGTTTCCTAATTTTTTTGTAATAATTTATTTTGTTACGCGACAACTAGTTTACGTTAATATTTTTATACCAAACTATTAATAAAAAAATTGTTTTACATATATTTTAATTGTTAATCTTAATTATCGTTGGGGCTGTTTATTTGCTATGCTTTAAATACTACTTTTTTATATTGAAATAAACTTAAAGTATGTCTATTCAGTTTTTTTTTAAATGTTTTCTACCGTTTTTGTTATTCGATATTTTCAAAGTAAAAATAGTCTATTTCAAATTTCTAGCATTGGGTTGTCATTTATTTTCTATTACTTTGTTGTTAGGACAGGTATTTCGTTTTGTTTTTATTTGCATTCATCAATGCCCACAATTTATGAAAATAAACACAATTTTTTTAACTTGAGTATTTTACATTGAATGCATAATCCATATTATTTACAATATTGTCCCACCCTTCTGTACTATCTTAGCATTTGCTCAAATCTTTCGCAACACCGCGAGAAAAAGAAGTGGGGATAATTATAGTAGATTTGTTGTCAACAGCTCGAAAAGCCAATTTGATTAACAACTTATTTGACCCTGTTCGATCTACTAGCTGTACATTATATACAAATATGTACACAAAATAATTTAAGTTGTAGCTGTTGGCCAGCGACATTTTTAGATTGATTGATTGATTGATTAATTGATTTAAAACATTCTATCGTATAAAATTTTATTGAGGTTATAATTAAAAATGACAGTAGTTGAAACAGAAAACCATATATTACAAATTTTACTTGTCAAATGAAGTCATTTGTCAATTGATACATACCTCTTGACATAAAGAGAAAGCCTATTATTCCACAAATTACTGAAAACATTCTTTTTAGTAAATATAAACTATAATAAAAAAAAGAAATATCGACATTAAATATAATTTTAGAATTATTGCGAGAGAAAAAATTGTAACGGAAAAAAGTATTTTGTTTAATAAATTGGTTGTTCAAGCTGTTATTGGTAGCGTTTTATCATAATACGTCATATCACCACCATTAACTTTTTATACAAACTTCCTCTAGTAGATATTATATTACATTTTATTCCATTCCTCTTCATATTATAACGTAGTCGTTTTAATTCGTCATTACTTACAATCGACATTATGTATTTACACTTTATATAGTAGCCAGCCGAGAGTGAGTTCAATTTACAATGTGTAATATATAATTGACCATATATAAGATTCAACAATACATATTTTCAGTTTCTTTTGATTACCGTTTTCATCATTTAATTACGGATTTATATGTTACGCATTCATATTTAAAATACTATCTTATCTTTTACCATATTGCAAAAGTTTATGAATCATTATTATAGTAGTGTTTACCAATAAATGAATGCCTTGATGCAAAATTATGTTACACAAATTTTGAACATTTTCCAACCATCAATTTCTAATCGTTTGTTTCTAACTTATCTTCAAATTCATGATCAGATTTCTCCCGATAAGCTGAAGGTACTATAACTCGCTGTATGAACAAATGTATGCCCTAGTATAATCAGCATTGTGCATGGTTTTTCAAATTTTTGCCTGATATGAATTGCATCAGCTCTGTTTTTATTCAAAGTATTTTTTTGAGTAATTTGAGCATGCCTTTTCAATTGGATTGAATATTGTTGGTTTCTAATTTCAGTACATATTCTCGGAAATGTAGACCATTGAGCATGTATTAATGCCATGATAATAATATGCATTAATTAACGTCACACTTTGTAAGGAACTCATTGGCTGCCTATTGTTTCCTTTGTCTACTGTTGAGGTTGCCTAGATTTGCACGTCGCCATATTTTAGAATTCACACATTCACCAATATGTTGTATTTCCAGTTGGGTCTTAAAAAAGGCAACGAAATAGAATATAATGTTCAGAAGGTAAGTAAAATGCACATAGCAAGTATATTCTCACCACTCGCCTATTTTTGTGATCTATTTTCTTTATTTTATATTCTATATTCTATATATTTTATATTTTACGGTGTCCAACTATAGTTTACAGTGTTCTTGTATTCATATATATTTTCAGCTTTTGCTTAATTTATTCTTATTTAGTGTCCATCTATATTTAAAATGTGTTTACATTTTTTGGTTTCTTTATTTTTTCATTATATGTAAATATGTTTAAAAGCAGTTTTATATTTATAATGTATATTTTTACACTTCTTGCTATGTTTATAAAAGTGTTTACATCTTAACTTTGATAACATTTTAACATTTGGTGTGTTATTTAGTCAGTTATATCCTAAGTATAGTAATTTCATTTACCAGTAAATTTATATTAGAAACACATCAAATATTTTATTTACTATTAGAGACTTACATACATACGGTCAGTTATTCCTTTAATATTGTTTTCATATGGTTGAAGCAGTTATAAATAACTGGAAGTTTATAATTGGAATGATTTGGAATTTGTTTCCATTTTTTTGGTGTTAATTGGTAATTTTTTAAATTTCAACATCAATTTAGACTTTGTGTGTATATCAGGAAAACTAAGTGATGGAATATATAATTATTAATATATATTTGTGTAGCTATTCGTAATAAGTATTACAGAATTACTCTTAATAATTTAAATAATGGAGGATTATAATATGGATTGGTTAAAAAATATCACAGGTTAAATTTTATATTTAATTACTATTTATTTATCTCAAAATTATAAAGGAAAAGGACAAGAATTTCCATTTCAAATTATTAATAAATTAAATTATATAGTTCTGATGTCTAAATATTTAAATATTATTTATTAAAGAGTCGTATGATATTTCAATTGCAAATTAATGTTTAGAACCATTTTAATAACATATAATTTGGTCTAACTTAGTTACGACAATAGTTAAAATGTTGATTTTCTATTTATTATTTGATATTAAATATAAACAAAGCAATATGGCTAATGTAGTTAACTTGAATTTTTTTAAATTGATTTTATGATATTTGTATTTCGCATTGTTTTGCAAAAATTAATTAATTTTTTTACTTTTAAATATTTTTTAAAATTATATGAAACCACATACAAAGATCATTTTTTAATTTTAGAACTATAAAAAAAAGTGGGTACAAGATTAGTAAAAAATCAACTTTCATTTTTTAACTAACAAGTAATACCAAATCCTGTTGTTAAATGTCAAATAAATTATAGTCAAAATATTTGAAACGATATATAATAAAAAATAATTATTAAATTTACAAACAAATTAGCTTAACACAATTATATTTTTAATTAGAAATTAGAAATTAAGGATCACCGTTTTATTGTCATACATTTTTACACATTTAATCAAAAAATTATAATTTTTAGCATATAGTTGTACTTCTGTTCAAATCATGAATTAGTTTTGATAAGTTCCAAATTGGACTGTCGTAATAAATATTCATGTCATCGAAAATATATATTACAATATGCATAAAGAAATAAAATTATTATTTAAAGCATTATTGATGAAAAATGGTAATTTTTTTATAGATTCCATAATATGATGTTAACTTGCATTTTAAGAAAATAAAATTAAAATCACTCAAAAAATTTATAAATTAAAATCATTATTCTATTTACACTAATTACGAAATAAATATCAATTACACTTATAATTTGTGCCTGAGTGACTTATTAAAACCTCATATTTCCTAACAATTTAAAGTTAGTTAGTAGTTCATATAGTATTTGTATTTTGTATTTTGTATTTGTATTAATACAACCAACGAGTTTTGCAACTCATAATCGAGTGGTGTACAAGAGAAAAAAAATGATAGG
>JAUZND010002896.1:0-12573 GCA_034780555.1 Coelogynopora nodosa
TGGTTTGTTTTACCAGAATCACCAATAAAACATTGTATGTACGCCAAAACACACTTACAACCCTCTGCCACCCGACTTTTTGGGTTCAATTTGAGGCCAGATCTTCACATGAAGGAAAACGCGTAACCCTTCCGTCAAGTAGCTACGATTATAAGATTTTAAGGCGCAGTTTTTAATGATGATTGCAATTGTATCATTTATTTTCTAATAAAACGATCGGCTAGATGTCAGGTGTAATAATTATAATTATATAGATACGTGAGTCAATTTATTCATTTTCGGACACTTTTTGACCACTGTAGATCACTAGATAAACTGGCATACACGTATGGGGAGCTTAAGTTTGGCTCGGTCACAAATTATTATGAAAAGTAAATATTTTTATTCTTCTTAATGAAATAGGAACGGCTAGATGATATAATATATTTATTTCTGACACTTTTATTAATTTTAACAAATTGCAACCCTAATCATAATGCACGTATATGTAGACTGATTTAAAAAAAATAAAAGTAACTTTATCGGATATTATTGCTAAGTAGTAGATGAGGAACACCTCTTACCCACTTAAAAAAGTGAAATGACTCATCGGCTCAGCAAACCCCCAATAGGCCCTATGACTCATCACCCCCCTAGTTTCTATGACTCATTACCACCCCTGAAACTAAACTGGAACCCCTTCCCTCTGACACAAAAACCGAAACTCTCCATGAAACCGAAACCTAAACCGGAACTCCCACTAGGCTCTATGACTTATCAGCTGCCCCTGAAACCGAAACTGAAACCTCAACTCTCCCTTCTAGACCCTAAGACTCCTCCCCTTAAACCGAAATCGAAACAGCCTCCTTAAAACAGAAATCGAAACTCTTCTACCCAGTGATCTTATTAGTCAATTTTACTAGGTCAAGATCGTTCCGAAGCAAATAGGGGCGGAGATTCTGAATTTAGGATTTCTTAATCGATTTGTAAATTATCTAAAATGATAGATTTTTAAAAGGGGAGGGAGGGTGGGTGTATTCTACTCCAAACCAATCAGAATTAGACTTGCTAATTTGGCAGAATGATTAGAACCAGTGAGAGATGAGATGAATTTTCATAGTATTAAAGGAGAAACATGAATCGGAGAGCTCACTTTTTGTTTAGTCGACGCCCTATAAGGTTATATATCGCCACTTATTTCCTTCACATATTTTTTAAAATTTATTCAGATTTCTATAATGAAGGCTAGTTTTATTCGTGTTAATAGTGTCTATCATATGGAGATGATTGGTACTAAACCCAAGAGGCTAGCGAATAGAATAACCCTGCTCAATCTCCACTCCATATGAACACCGCAAGTGAACGTTGAATCGCCAATCTGTATAGATTTATGTGACTCCGACGAAGATACTAGTGCTCAATCGCCATATGTTCCTTACGCTAACCCATCTACTTTTCTTATTTTTATTGATTTATGTAACTTTGATGATATTACTGTGAATGACGGCCAACAGCTTTGTACATCTGGCGCTGTTGCGCATAAACATATGGAAAGTTTTATTTATAAACAGTGTGACTTAGTGTTTTCCGCTATTGGTGATTTAATAATTCATCGAAAAACCTTCTATCCAGAGGGAGTATCGGAAATGGAAAGATTTAGTGACGAAAATGTGCACATTTATCAGGCTGGATGCGCTCGTCACCATACTATACGGTATATTCGTTTCGACTTGCTACGTTCCAACACTCAACGTGTCAGTACCTATTTTACTAGTTGGCAGATGCCATGAGTGTGAAGTTTAGCCCTTGCTGGCGCTCCGCATACAGCAAGTGGACCCAATGAACTCATCCATTATCATGGCAGAAATTATGTACTTTTCTATATTTGCAGACATTACGTCTATCCCTGATTTTATTACTAATTTTATCGCATGCCTTATGAAAAATATTAAAGAATTTCTACAGAACATCGAGTTTTTTGAACTCCGAATCCCACGCTATCATTATAGTCTTCCACGTCACCGAGGTCATAGCTCATGTGTTTTACCTCCACGACTAAAAGTTAAGAAAGCTGTAGTAAACATCATACTGAATGAAGGTGACAACTGGTTTCTCTATTCCGTTTTATTAGTTCTTCACTACGACGACTTTGATCGTCACAAGGACTGAACCGGCAATTAGGCAGAGTGGATGAATGAATTGAATTTCGGCGATATTACCTTACATGTGATGGCACACGACATACCCAAATTCGATCGTCTAAACACCGGTATTTATATTAATATACCCGATTAGTTGGAGGAAAATTAAAAGTATCCATGTCGCACGCTGCGCACCTCTGGCTATTCTTATCCTATGAAAATTATAAACAACGATGCACCACAAATCTGTCATATGAATATACTAATCGTCGATGTGAAGGGGGCAAAAGCCGCACTACGTAAGGGTAACCGCTCTCAATCATATACTCGACAGCACGTTTAAGAAGAGGCAATCTCACAAGAGTTATAAACACTATCATCGCTGGCTCCAAACATTTAACAAACTGAAGTTATTGGATAACCATAATATGGTTAGCAGGTCTATATTATAGAGTCCTACTAAACTGGTCAGCCGGAAAAACTTCTGTCTCTATCTCATAAACTTTACCATAAATACGAACGGTATCAGTCTGTGCAGTGCCTACAATACGTAAAAATGCATATATGGAGTGTTTCCTGAACAGAATAGCTCCGAATAACGGGCGGAAAAAGGGCTTGAGAAGGTGCACAAGGCGGCAGCGATTTTTATTTACTTGTACCTTACTCGCATCTTAAAGTCAAATCACTCGACTGCGGCTATCGACAGTTTGTACGAGACGGTTGTAACCTCGCCGCAATGATATCCTTACGCCAATTACGTTGTAATATTTACTGGTAGAATAAGACGTATGGCAACCATCCGTGTATACTTACTCAGACTAAGAAAGTTACCCACAACGAATCCTATCGCTGCTACATCTGCCAGTCACATTTCACCGAGGCGACAACAAAGGTTAAAGAATTCGATCATTTAACGGTTAGTAATTCTCTTTCTCTTTACCATTTATATTTTAAATAGATATTTCATTTTGTCTCTCTCCCTCACTCTCATTACTAGTAACATAACGTGGGTAGCCTCCCAAAATTGCAACAGCAAGATGCGATTGCGCAACAATTTCGTCCCAATATTCTTTCACACATTCCGAGGATAAGAGAGTCCCGTGATTTGCGCTGGGGCTTTGGGCTTATTACTGGAATAGGACCTTTCGTCATCTCTCAAACGAAGGAGAAATACGTGGTCATGGACGCTAGGTATCTGATGGAAGAGGCTACCGATGACAGATTCCGTGACTCATTTCAACTTATGTCATCATCGCTGGACAGCCTTGTACTGATCATGACTAGCGACAAGTCTCACTCGATCTTTCTTCTTCAATGATGCGGACTTTAAGAAGGTTGCTCTCTCCAAGGGAATCTTCCCCTACTCCTATTTGGACCTCCTACTTGAGTCCCTAAATGTTCCCACCTTCGACTACGAGGGCGACGTGGGCCACCTTCTCTAAGTAGATCTCCAGTATCCAAGCGAACTGCAAGACCGCACTGGAAATCTTCCCTTCGAAACGGAAAAAAGTAAATCTCGGACAATTGCCTTACCGACTGATGTTGACCCACTGAGATAAGAAGAATTATATTGCACACGGGAAATTTCTCCATTTCTACCTTAGTAAAGAAATAATCCTAACCAAAATAAACCGTGCGCTTCATTTCAACCAGTAAGCATTCTTTGAAAAGTACATTACGTACAATTGAGGTAAACGTCAGGCGGCAACTACGAGCTTTGCCCAAAACTATTATAATCTGAAGAGCAACTCCCTATTCTTCAAGACCATGGACAATGTGCGCAAAACGTAAGAATAATAATTTAATGTATTAATATTCTTCCCGCTCTCTCTCTCGTTCCAGAATGAAGTTCCGCTTTCGCACCTCCGGAGAAAAATTAGAAACCATCGCAAGTTGACCCGAGTTTCTCAACAAATTCATTTTCGCAGGCGACTTCGAGGGACATCTCTCAAAGGAGCAAGTGGTGTCGAACATGCCAATATATATCGGACAAGCCGTGTAAGACCTCTCCAAGCAGGTGATATACACCCTATATATTGACACACTGACCGACTACGCACGCCAACTTCGGGACACTATTGAAATCGCATGCAGAGATACATACAATTTTTCCCTCAAAACAACAGGCGCCAGTGTAGAGCTTGACCTGATCCCAATAATGAGACGGGACGATATCCTGGATACTAATAATTATCCGCCCACACATCCAGAATATTTTACTAAGTGTCGCGCTCGCATGGGCTGCATCAAGGATGAAGCTGCGTGGAAGCCCATCTGCGAATGGATTTTGTTGAGGCCGAAAGCCTACTTTATGCTGACCGTGGATGGAAAGGCAAGCAAGCGTGCCAAGGGAGTGCGCCGCTCAACACTTGTCTCCGAAATCACACACAGTGATTACAAAACAACGTACAAGAGAAAACAACCGGGAGAAAATTCGATCAATCAACCACCAGTTATATGTATAATCTCAAATATAACAAACGGACCTTAAGCTTTTTCGGGGAAAAGAGGGTGTGGACAAGCATCAACGAAAGTCTACCCTACCCTTTCCTCGATTGCAAATGTTGCTGTATTTTTTTGCAAAATTTCCTGTTGCAAAATGAATTTGCCTGTCTGCAAACTAAATCTGTGTTACATTATTGTATATATATATTTGTAAATATATTTTACCCCGCCTCCTCCATATTATTCTTTAGTTGTACATATCTTTATAGGATACCCGACTCCCATTCGATGTATATAAATTTCTAACATTTCTCGCGTATTTAGGTAATAGAAAGTAGTTGTATACTTAACAAAATGTTTTTATTCTTTATAATAACAGCATTTTATACGTAGAAAATAGCATAGTGTTTTTCAAAATTAGAAAATAAGAATTAAGGTTTGTCAGCATGAAACTCTTATCAAACGTAGAGTTTTTTGATAGTCTTTAAAAAATGTCTATCTCTTATAAGCGACTGAATTAAAAGGTGAATAGTGATTCTAAAGAAAAAATATTTTACAGATGAGAATAAATTTTGTCGATATAGCGACGAGATCTCTGTCCCATTACTACTACTTTACCAATATGGAAAACATTTACCATAATCAAAGGCCAAATATTAAGGCGTAGAGCGGGGAAAAATTTCGGTTCATACATTTACTTGGTATTATCAGCATTTGCCTCCTTATACAGTTGTAAATTAATATGATGAGTTAATCTCAATTTAAATTCTTATTAATTATAGACTTTAAAGCTACCATACGACCTTTAATCAATATATTCGCAGAGCGGTAACGCCTACGATTCGAGACTGTATTGCCACAATGGAACGTTTCAATTCCTTTGAAACCGATCTCAAATCCAAATGGAATCCTATAAAATAAATGTGCCGCTTTAAAAAAGCACAGAAACAATTAATTTCTCTAAGAAATTGTCTGATCTGCCACTGCCGATTCTTCTTGAAAACATCAACTTTGAATTTACAAAATCTTTTGTAATTGGTAAATTGTTATTGACAATTGTTGTGTTAATATAGACTTCATATTTGAGAGACTGAAATTTTATGAAAAAAGAGGATATTCAATCGCCTAATTAATCTTAAAATGGATACATTTTATGACAGCAATGCCAATCTCGAATCTATTCGGCTTTTCAGTTGAACACTAAATATCTCCTAAGTTTATACGTATGTGTACAACAAGTATCCAAATAGAATCCGACGGCTACTATCAATATAGATAATTTTCATCCCCCATTATAGGTGATTTTTGTGATGTTGCAAACTCTCCTCAAAATACATAGGGTTCTTTTCTTTCCATCGTCGTTGGAGTTATAGCCTATTTATCTATTGTGGTGGTATTGGTTGTTGTTGCACTCAGAGGGAGAGCCGGATTGACCATGAGACAGGTACGCGGGAATAAAGACCGACGCATAATCTCCTCTGGTTCATGTCCTAGTTGAATAAGACGCAAGTTAAGGCTTGACACATAACTAGAGTCGCCGCGTTGTCCAAAATACAACCCGCATTACTAATGCATTAATTCATACCGATAGAGCTGAACTGCAACATTTTAGCATCCGTCTCATGTAAAGTGAGTTGGGTAAAGTTTCTGAATGTAAGCCGTAATTTGGAATTGTTATACAGAAACATATCGCGAAGTGTTGGGTTGAGATCCGGAGATTCTGTTGACTGCAGGGAATTCCGTAACTTATCTCTGTGGTGTCGAGCACATCTGTACCCATACTTGACTCCATAGTATATTCGCAGAACCGATAGGACCCCTCACGCTGATGAACTATGGTGATTTAAAAATAAAACCGTCCCAATGAAGTGCCTCTGCCACGCCGACAAAGTAGAGGGTCTTCTTCGCTGCCTTGTAAAAGCCATGGTGACCAACCTTCACCTGTGTTAGAATAATATCGGAGATTGATTCAATCATGTTGAGCATATCCATAATGGTATTTTAAAATAATTTTCCCGGGTGGGTCTGTTTTGTGTTTACCTGGCTTGGACGTGTTAAGAGAGAAAGGTTCCAAGAATGAGCTCCTGAGCGCTATGGTGCGCCTTTTATACCTCTTAACAACCAATCAGAAACGTGCTGAAAATACTCAATGCTCATTGGTAAATAGCATACTGGTGGTGAGATCACGTCACCTGAGAATAAATAATCTACCGTAAGGAATTCTCAAATCGATTGGGGAACTCCAAAGTCGGAATCTTTGCCCTCGATTTACTTGGAAACGACTTTGACCCAGTTAAAGTTTGACATATATGATCTCGAGGGGGGAGTTTCGGTTTCGGTTTTAGGTGGGGTGTTTCGGTCTTGATTTGAAGGGGTGGTTATGAATCGTAAGGTTTGGGGGAGGTTAAAATTATTGAATAGTATACAAAAACCTTTTCCAAAGAATATAAATTTTATTATATAAAATAATATATTATACAGAAAAACAACTAGGTTTTAACTGTAACAATAAAAAAACATATTACATTATTAAATAAACGATTTGAAATACTTCATATATTTATTTTATGTAATATTAGGTTTTGTTTGTGAACTGTAATTTATACATTGATAAATAATGTGCCGCTTTTTGTATAATGTATTAACCCATATAAAATCACACTTAAAAATTTCATCATATAAACAATGACAAAAATATTGTACAAACATTGTTCTGTATTTAAAAGTATATACGTGATTATGTAATACTAATTTCTAATACGCTAGAACATATTTCTTTGTTTTGTTAATAAAAAGAACAAAAAACGTAGTATAATTTTATGTACTTCAATGTACAATGTACTTCAATCTATACCATTATGTAATAACTATATAAATATTATGACGTTGTACACTGAATTACTATTATTATAATATTTTAATTCTCCGCACCTCTGAAACCGGTAGTTCACTAAGTATAAATTACTGTATTATAGTTTTATTTTCTGTAATTTATAATGTATTTATTTTCGTCAATATCAATTATTTTTAAACTAGTTTTTAGGGCTTTGAGTTATTTTTGTCAAATATATTTTAAACGCTTGTCCAACAGTCAATTTTACAGTTTTGTATTAGTTACTTCACATGCTTCCAAAATTATTATCCGAACATATATGCCGGTAATTATTAAATATATATATATGTATGTAATTTAATTTGTTTTTGAATTGCTCGTAATAAAATGCTTTTTTATTTGCGATTTTGAAGGCTTCAGTGCCCTAGTAAACATATTTAGCAAATGTGCTAAATATTACCAAGTCGCTCCTACCAAAAGTCTGTTATTATCCAATAATAATAACAAGTATTTAAAATTACATGTTTTTTCCTTAGTAGAGCAGTTTTGTTAATAAGATAATTATGAATGGAGCAGTTCTATTGTTTACATTTTATTCTGTAAATGGGCATGTATATAACGTATACAATTTATTTCTTATAATAAGGGTAAATTTGATTCTATGACGTCATTCTATCGTGTTTTGTTTGATCCATGAACTTGACCTATACTACTATTCAATTAATTTTGATAAAACATTGCTAAAATGGAAAATATTTTTCAACTTGAGTACGTTACAATACATATTTTACTATCATAAACTGACAGTTGTCAATCAATTGAAAAACATTGATAACTATTAGCGGGGTGTCTTAATTGACAATATATAATGATAAACATGTAAAATAAATAGTGAACTTTAGTTCATTGACAAATCAATTATTGATAAACAGCGCTGCGAATTATATCTACATATTATATATATACCAATTCAATTTTAAAGTGAACATTGTCAACCTTTGACCATTGATATAATAGAAGAATAAACGCTATATATATGTATATAACAATATATAATTATGAAATATAAAATCGTACTTTAACTATTTCTGTTTCTTTATAATTAATTCTTTCTTAGAATTTGAGGTCAAGTTTGAGCGTCATTTTATTTTCATAGTGTTAGAAGGAGATTTCTCCAAGATATTAACCCAATCGCATTTGAAAAAGATATTTTCTGTATAGTAAAGTAGTATGCAAGCTGTGTCCCTAGGATTGTTTTAACTAAAGCGACATTTTAACAATAATATTTCAACGAAATCCCTTGAACATCACACTCCTTTCGCTGCACCTTTACTAAATACATGTTTTATCAACTTTACTATATAAAAGTTTATCTAATTAGAATCAAGTATGCCATTTCGGTTAACATTATTTATTATTGAGCGATTTAAACAACTTCAACGTCAATACCAAAATATTAATAAAACTATAATTGATACTAGTATTGGTAAATGTTGCCTTTTTGCTGGAAACATTAAAAAAAGTAGAGTATGGCAAGTTTCATTGATATTACCATTAAAGTTTTATTAGGTACTATATAATGTTGAGATTATATGTGTATACCTTATTATTATACAGCATTTCTATTATTGTGGGAAGGGAACAACTATTGTAATACTAGTCGACCAAGCCCGCAGTTTCTTGCGGGAATCTTGCAAGTTACTTACGAGTGTCTTAAGTGATATTTTAGTATAATTGCGTGAAAATTTTGCAATTAAAGGCATTTAAATAAAATTTATTTCGCCTAAAATAATTGTTCGCGATGTTGCGTACTTTTATTTAAATAAATTTTAAAAGTTTTTATAAATGAATAAACTGTGTGAACTCATTACTTATTAGTTATAAAAAGGACTGCTAAAATGTGTTTCGAATTATTTATATTAATTTTTTAAAATTTTATTACAAGCAAACAAATAAATTAGGATATAAATGTTTTTTATGATTTAAATATTTAACTTCTTTAGGCGACTCTTTATAATATATAGAATGGAAAGATATTTGAATATTTGCTTTTATAAAACTGCATAGATTTACACCAAACCTGGCCAGTAGTTTCTTTCAGGTTGGGATGGAATTCCAATTTGAACCCCTTCCCTTCTTTTCTTCCCTTACACCTTTTTTTTCTCCACTCTTCCCCTCTTTTTTCTCTTCCTTCTTTTTTGTCTTTTCCTCCCCCTTACTTCATTTTCCATTTTTCTTAATTACTCAGCTCTTTATTATTTTTGTTTTCGTCACCCTTCTCATTGATTTCACCCCCTAATTTCCTCGGGCAGGTTTCATGTATATTAATTTTTTATACAACAATAATGTCGACCAACAACATTTTATTGTTTATCAAAAATAATTTATGTTTAAACGTATTTACTTTTTTAGCTAAAAAGCTTGAAAAATGACTGTGTTTGCTATACTAAATAACAACGGAAGAAATAATAGTAATTTCTAACTCCAAATAAACGTTGTATCCTTTTATTTCTATTTTATTTAATTTATTGATTTATTTAATTTTCATGATTTATGGGTTTAATGGAATTTAGATTTTTGGGAGGGAAAATCCACATAAAACTGAGCTCAAATTATCGATCTCGAATCCACCTTAAAAGCTCAGCTCGAAATACTCTGGAAAAAATCTAGCTAGAATTAGAGTAGCCAATTTGAGTTCGATTCTGCCAAAGTTTTACCACCAGGAAAGTGTTTTTTCCATTTATGTTATTTTTACAATTTTTAATGATGCAATATCATATCCTATGCACTTTTAGTGTATTGTTAATGTACTTATGTTTTATTGTTTATTAATCTTTTACTTTTTAGCCTATGCCAATCACGGACAGAAAAAATGAATAATAATGAATGTTGAACACACAATTATTTATGATATTAATTGAAATGTATAATTGCTTTTTTAATATGATGGAGAATATGTCCAAACAATTTAAATATTACATTTAAATTGTATAATACGTTTTAAATTTGTTTCGGAATATGTGATTGACAATATATAAAATATGTAGTTTTAATTATTTTCGAAACTAAATTTTAGTAGTTTAGATTTTTGCCTATTTTATATATTATTTGGGCACTACAGCTCGCGATCTACAGTATTTATAGCTGCAATCATAAGTGAGCGCACCCCTCAATGCTAATTTATTTATATATTTATATATCCCAATACTGTTGATATAAGAATTTATCAAAAAATGGCTGAAAAGATTAAAAAAATTTTAGAATTAAAATTCCTATTTTAATAAAAATTAAAAAGAATAAATAAGCTTTTTTGGAAATGCTAAAATGAATAATAAAATAAAATGCTAAACTGATTCGAGATAAAATGAATTCTATTTATACGTAAGTAAAATGAAAGGTAGGCATACTCATTTGATGTGATTTTGAAAATAATTATTTTCCTATATTTAAGTATGTTATTGTAAGCATATGAAGTTTCATAATTAATATAATAAAAATAAATACAATTTAATAGTATTCAAGGCATTTGTCCGAAATATATATATAATTGAAGTTTTAACTATCAGACTTATTATTTTTTATTATTTAGGTAACTTTCCTTTCTATAATAATCTGTTTAAATGCGCGCTTATGAAAAATATATACATATATTAAATTGTAACTTTTTTTATTTTTCTATTTCCTCTATTGAAACAGGGGGCTTCGCAAAAATTACTTCTTAAGTATAAAATGTACTAAATTGTGTCTTTAGAAAATAGACCTTAATAGAAAATTAGTAATTGTTGAATACAAATGTTTATTGGATGCGCTATAATTAATTGAATAGATACTTTTAAAGAATGAGAATTAAAATTATATTTTAACTTGTTCCTACCCCGTTATATTTCTTCCAATTTATATTTTGTGTTAATTTGTCTTCTCTTTTTTTTCGAAATCAATAATGAATTTTTTCAAAAAGCCTAGTCTTGAAGGTAATTAAAGAGTATTATTAGTTTGTAATATATATTATGAGTTAATATTACATTAGAATAAAACGGTAACTTTGTGTGCAAACGTCTTCTAGAAGTTGTACATGAAAAATATTTAACATTTTATTAGTAATTTTTTTTGATCAGTGTTATACTTATATGAGGCACTTTTTATATTTTGATTGAATTATTTACCTTTTTGAATTAATTAATATAGACATTTTACAATGTTTAATATTATACAGTATACACATTAAAAACATCTAAAAATATATATATTCAGACCAGAAGTTTTTATAAAACTTACTAGAATTAAGTATTTGTTTTTTATTTAATTAACCTGTAGTATTTATTGTGGAAGTGGTATTACATTATTAGTTCATATAAACAAATATAATTTATATTTTGTTAATAATTAGCAACCTTTCAGTTACATATTTTTCACTTGGCATAAAAAGTATTGAATATATGTGATATGCTTTATAAATTATAATTATAGTATATAAATAATAATATTATAAATGTAAATTCTTTATAAGCCAGGACATAATTAATAGTTTGTTAACCGAGATATTACTACTAAAAAATTATAAATTAACTTGTTTAATGTTATAAACTGTTACTGACACTAGTGTTGGGAATATGTGACAATGTTAATAATAAACATAAAACATATTTCATATATTCCAGATTCAAAACCAGATTCAACTGTAGAACTACACCACCTACAAAAATGTTCTATATGTCAAAATGACTGCCTTGTAAAGATATCAACTCATTTTTTAACAGAATAAAAAAATATTATTTCTTTATTTAAAAATTTAAGACATAAAATGTTAAAAGTTATAATTATTTTCAATGCAAAGCAAATGTATCCAGTGCCAGATTAAAATAGATAACTACACCACATACAGAGACATACTATATGTCAAAATGACTGCATTTAAAAGTTATTTACCTATTTTTTAACAGGTCAGAATGAAAAAATATTATATTGTTCAAAAGTTAGGAGATAAAATGTTAAAATTAAAATTATTTACAATGCAAAGGTATCCAGTGCCATATTTAAATAGAGAACTATACCACTACACCTCATTTTGACATATCGCTGCCACAAGGTCTAATTGGGCTAAGTGCCATTTCAATTTTGTTCAGGAGAAGCAAAAAACTACTTTAATTTTGAACATTTAGATTTCTATTTTAAGTT
>JAUZND010002897.1:0-12572 GCA_034780555.1 Coelogynopora nodosa
TTTATATTAAGTGACAAAAGTGATAAATTGTCGAATTAAAAAAAATAAAATCATGCATTTGAGAAAGCATAACCGGTATCTGTATAAAGTGGCTGTAAAAAATGTCAGGGAAAATGATTTTGCCTAACTGTTATGAACCCTGTTCTTAGAATGTTCCTTTTCTGCCATATTCAACAGACTTTCATGAAAGAAGCTCATTTGCCTCTTTTTCAGGAGTCTTCCTGTATTTGTCATCTTCTCTTGCTCGCTTTTTTTGAGTTATTATCAGTTTCATCATCAATATTTTCATCTTGACTCATGTTTCTCATGAAAGCTTCCAATATGTCTGAGTTTTCGTTTTCCCTTATGCTGGAATTTTCTGCATTGTTGGAATCAAACTTCTCAATGGGCAAAATATTAACAAACGTTGACTTACTGTAGATAACTGTGTATTGTTATGCGGTAAACCACTACCCATCTTCCTAATTTCTCTCTTTTCAACAGCATCCTTTTTTAGTTGAAGTCTTAATACGTTTCAATAAATGTTTTAGTGTTTCTGTTTTGCAAATATCTCCAGAAGAATTAAAATCACTATAGTTAATTTCTTTTAAGAGTTCTTCCATTCGATTATATCTACCAATTTCTTTTGCCATTAATTCAAGTAAACCATTAGTTTCGTATTGAGAATTTTTTTGTTACCTGACTCTTTTCGTCATTTTAGCACAAGGATAAATTGAAAACAATTAATATAATCTCCGTTTTATAGTTCAAAACCTCTGTTCAAAACAGCACTAAATAGAGTAGGAATTTGAGGTAATGCGTAATGGGAATTCTCTTTAGCCAATAAAAAGCGGCGAGGTATTCTCTGATCGGTTAGTCTAAGTTTAACTATTCCAGGACTAATTTTTGTTGGAGCAGTGGCATTTTATTCTTAGAATAACTAACCTTGGAATAACTCTTAATCCAGGATTAAATTATTCCACATTGGAGCATTCGGCTGCTTTAAATTAGTTAGATATTAAATAATTCATAATTTACATTAAAATTTTGCAGATGAAACATGGTAATTACCTGCTTAGTGATTGGGTACTTAAATGCAATCTTTCCATTAGCTTCTTGTACATAGAAATGAGGTTATTTCTACAGTCACTGATTTTAGATTTCAGTTTCTGAAATTATGCCTGTTCTGCAATACTGATATCTGGTAGTGACCTTAACTTATTATCAATAGCATTTTGAATTACTGATATCAAGTCAGCACATCTATCAAATAAAATTTAAAAAAATCTAAACATATTTATTGTTTTTTAATACTAGTGTTAAATCACCTTGTAGCAAGTGAAGTAAGAAGTTCATAGAGATCTCCATACAAAAATGGTGCCAAAGGTTTTCTGTTTGGTGCTTTTTAAGAAATGGTTGAATTGATACCTGTGCTAATGTAAAGAATCCCACCTTAGCCTTCAGTAATGAATTCTCCATAAATTTTTCCATGTGTTGGAATGACTTTAGGTGGTGCAGCTTTGGGTCCCAACTCTACAGTATTTCTCCAATGCTAAAATCAACTACAAAATTTTTATCATATTCAAATTCTCACACCATCATACATCACATGATTTAAGAGCAAGAGTCAAACTGTCTTTGAAAATATATATTTTAAGATCCCACCCTGTATTTGCCTTGCCAACTGCTGAAGCTTTGTGTAGAACATGTTACCCACATAATACTACACTTACTAGTCCTTTACTGTCTTTCACACTCGTTTTTCAAAAATTCCAAAGGGCGCCTTTGAAGTAACTAATTGGCGCTCTGATGAAGTCAATACTGGGGTGACTGGAATTTTCTAAAGTTGAAGGAGGTTCATGGCAGTTCCTGCTGAGGTATGTGGACAGATGAAGCCATTTAGAACAGTACTTCTATATTAAATAAAGACTTAATTACTTTCTTCTAAGCTATTTGCTTTACACCCTTAAATAAAAAATATATACATCAGTTATTACTGTGTTTAATTCTTATTAGATATACTTAAAACTCATGGTGCTCAAGTTATAAGTTATCCTGATTAAATACAATTAATTAATTTACTATACATTCACCTACTTTACTATGAGATGTTACATGTGCTTTTCCTCCTGAGAGTATGTCAAACTTGGCCTTACAATGGATGTAGAATGTACTAAAACAATTTTCTTTAACTTTTGACAACCAAGAGTACCCATCTTTCCAAACAATTGAATATTAGCATTTTCTTTTCTCCATAATCCAATAGGTTCTGTGAATAATGGGAGACTACTTTTGTCCTCATGGAACAAATCATAAACACATATTTGTATACTAGATAGAAATCTGTTGCCTTCTTGTTATTTTAAATATATATCTATCTATTACCAAGCACTATTCATAATATTGAGAATATCAATGATAAATACTTTAAAAAAGGGAGAAAACAGATAACAAATTTACAAAATTAAATATGTATATATACAGAATGAATGGTCTCCTTTAGAATAATTATATTCTTTCTCTAACAACTTAAGTGTGATTGCATCAATAACATATTGGACTTATTGCATCAATAACATATTGGACTTATTGCATCAATAACATATTGTACTTAAACAAGTCTTATACAGTAAAAAAACAATTATTAATTTTTTGGTTATTTATATTTAAGATTTTATGGTCTAGAATAAATAAATGTACTTATTGTTCCTAAATTCAAATCTTCTTTATATCAATGTAAAATTTTCTGAAATAACCAGGCATATAATACAGCAGTCTGAAAATTAAAAACATGAGAATAGAAAAATCAAAGTGAAATGTTCAAATTATAAGGTGAAACTTACACTCTTAAGAGTCTAATATTTTCAAAGAATTGATAATGTTAAAAATCCAACAATTATTTTATTTATCAAGGCACTTTAATGTTATACCTGGGACATTAGATAAAATTTGAGAATATATTATACTTTAAGGAAACCTCTTTGAATTTAGGGACTTTCAAGGACATATTGGTTAACTATTGTTTTTTTTATATTTACTTAATTATAAAACGTGAATTTTTTGGTACTTAAACTGTGGCAAAAAGGAGTAAAACTACAATCACAAAGGTGAATCAGAGAATATTTACATTGTTTATGCGCCAATTGATAAGGAGTGGGGAAAAAATAAACATATATGCATTTAGACCTCAGGGCTATTTAGTCCAAAGTTTGTTTTAGTACTTAAAATTGTTTCATTAACAATTTCTGGTGAAAGACATTCTTCAGTCATGACACCAATGCACTTGAATGCCCTATGGAAGAAATACACTAAATTAAATAAATAATTTTAGCATAGCATATTAAAGTATTTCAAACTTGATTTAAAAAAAGTGATTAAATCATTTTAATAATAAAAATAGATATGATATAAATAATTTTTTAAAGCTTGAAATCTTGTAAAATGAGATAGATCATTAAAAAAGCTTAAACATTAATATGATGCCATGGTTTGTTGAATTCATCATAATAATTTTAAGCCATTTGGGTATGTTAGATGCCATAACACAGCAGGTGTCATGAAAATTTTGTGTGGTGAGACAGTTTGATTTATTTATCATTCAATTAATATTCATCCAAAGTTGGATAGGCTTCTAATAAATTCTGCATCAACTGGTCAGACTGTACATGATAATTTTGCTTTGTTAATGTTTCTATGTTGTCAATGGTCATGTTTAGTGGTATATATATATATATTTTTAAATAGATTTGTACTGTCCAATCTGTTTTCTTATAAGTTTTTTTTAATTCAAACTCATGCCTTTTCTGAATTTAAAAATTGATGCATTTGCCAATTACATCCATAACAAATAAAGAATTGTAGGGAAATATTGCAGAATGTGAAATAATGTGCAATTTGATTGCTATGTTATAGTATTTATTTTTGAAGTGGACTTACCTATAATTGATATTAAATATAGTTGCATAATGAAATTGTAATTGGTCATACTTTTTGTATTTCTATAATTTAATATTGTTGATTATTTATGATTTGTTAGATGTTTATGCATTATGAGATAGGTAACAGTTATTTATAGTACATATTATCCATCTTCTTGTGTGTTTTCAATTTATATTATTTTTATTTTATATATAAAACGGTATCCTGTTTATTATTTGTAGAAATACTTTTTAGTTAGTAAAATTATGCTGTCTATTACACTATAATAAATATATTATAGCTTACAAGTGGTGAAGCCACAACATACCTCAGTCGAAAGCAAGCACTTAAGAAGCTTCAAATTAGCCTTCCAAACTTTAAGTAAGTATTTTCAATTTATGATATACATGCTAAGATGTTTCAACCTATTTCAGTTAACATAGTTACTAGAGTGGTAATGCTAGTACAATGTATTATTTTAATTTAATGTTTAGAATATTAGTGTTAATTTTATATTACATTTATTGAACATTTGAAGCTAGTGAATATTTTTTTGTCATTTTAGCACAATAAAAATTTTGTTTAACATACCTTAAGTCACATGACTGTCCCCTTGAAACGTTCCATTTTGATAAATAATAAAATATACATTTGTGAATTTTTTTATTTGCTTAAAAAGTTGGTTTTTATAATATTAATTAGAATTTAATTAGTGGGAAAAGATTATATTCTGGACCAGCTTCATTTGTGATGAAAATTGAATTCTAAATATTATGGCAAATAAACCCAATAATCAAATGTTGTTTGGAGGAAATATGTAAGCCCTATTGTCATGTATGTAAATAATAGTCGTAAAATTTAAGCATGGAAAAATCTACATTTTTTATATAATGTTATGTTGTTTGTACCATTACCAACTGGGTTTGTAACTATGTTAAAAATTGTTATCCTGAACTCCTACAAACATGATATTTACGTGAGATGTTTTATTGTTATAAAATTGTGTTTTTAACTAATATCACGTTTTAAAGTTATTGATTTATCATAAGCACATGATCTTAAAAATCAGGTTTCATAAATCTCGATTGATATGAGATGAAATTTCTATATTTTGTAGTCGGCTAGTCTAGATGGGTCCTAGTCCTAGCTCAACTTGCGACTAACCCATTTTTACTTTTTTGGACTTCTATTTGTCGACATATGGTCACATACCTATGGTTGCATACAAAGCCCTTTTCTTTTTACAAATGGGCACTAATATTAAAATCATGTTATACTGTGAAATTAACATTATTTTTATATAAAATGTTATATATAATGCACAATTCCATACAATTCAAACATAAAACATACATGTGTGCACAGTTAAAATATGAACACTTATTTACACAATACATACATATATTAGCAAAACAATCATTATTAATAGAAAGAAATAAAAATTTACAAATATAACAAATATAAAAGAATAAACGAAAATAATTCACACCTTTAAATTGTTTTTGAATTTTTGTTTGTTTTTGAAAATTATAATACTAATTAGTAGAACATATAATTTTGACCGTTGAATTACTAAACATAAGTTATGTAATATTAAGCAATTTTCTATATTTAAGACAATGAATTATTTTATTAATTTAGATTTTATAATTTGTTTGAACAATACAATGCATTTTTTATAATCCAATAATAAATTACAATAATATGAAATTAACATATTAATTAATTCATTAATTTATCTCTCAAGAAATAAATATTTTTCAATTATTTTTACCATAAATAATTATTGTTATCAACCACATAAATTCAATAAAAATGGTAATTATTTAAAATAAAATTTATCAATTTATCTGCATAAATTGTCCAAAAATTACTTAGCTTATTGAATGTAAATTTATTATATAGAATTTTGAATAAACATTTATTAAATAGATTATATTACACATACCTATAGTCCATTTTTTTAATGAAGCCATAATCTTGGTAGTTTTAATCAAAATATAGCTACATAACCCTTCATACGTGGATAAAAAAAATAAGGTTATCGTAAATTATATCCATTTAACTTGAATAATGAAAAATTATTAATTAATATAATTAACAATTTAAAATAATACTCCAATAGCATTTATGCTACTTATAGCTTATTTGTATAAGTAGTATAATTATAACAATCTATCAAAAAAATGTAAATATTGTGATCTGGAATCAGATGCAAAAAGAATCAATTCAATTGGTTTTATTGAACAAAAGGTTATAGCATATATATGGTTATTTTTCTATAGTTTTCCTAACTGAAGTTTATGGCATAATCAGGTCATAAAAATGACACCAATCGACTAAATTTTTTGATAATATAAATCTTTTGACACGTCTTTAGGAGGTATCTGTATACCACATTTCAGCTTAATCGGATGATAGGAAGTTTGGTTTTCCAGGGTAACTAACACATAGCAGATCCGAAAAAGTATGTCCACATATGAAGGAATAATAATAGAATAAATATATAATATGTGAAAGTCAAATATATAATACTAACAATAAAATAGACATACTACATAACATATATATAATATATAGAAGCTACATAAGATTGAACAACTCTTCTTTATATATTATTGACATACAGAAACTATTTCATTAACAAATATTAATGATTAGTAGAATTTAATGAAAATAGCATTAATTCAGATATATTTTATAAGTAGGTATATGGCCATGTGCCTATTATATTAAAATATGGTCATTATCATTTATTTGTTTATTTAATTGAAGCTATACATGATGTATAAACATGTGAATTCAAATTAGAAACATGTATTTTTAATCTAATGTTTTTTAATAAATAGATATTTAGCATTGACAGGTTATTTTTATTAACTAAATTAATAACAGTTATCATTGACAATAATATATAAATGAAACGCTAACAATATGTATGTATATATTTAATTTAAAATAATTTTCAAAACTTAATACACCTCTTTGCATGGATAGTATATCTGATAGATTCACACAACTCATAACAGCGGAAATTATATAAATACATAGCAATATTATTATATGCACATATGTACATATTGTTTCCATTTGAATATTACTAAAATAAAGTCTGAATTCATATACCAAATTTTATAGTGCGTGGACAGTAGGGTCTTCAGCAGTCAGATTTACATGTTACAAATGACACGATTATATCCACAGAAGTATTTATTGCTCATTGTCCAGTATTACACATATCCACATGTATTGTTTCTATTTGAATCGAATATATATATAATATATGCACATCCATATTATTATATATAAGTCTATATTGTAGTTCACTTTTTCACAAAAAATCATCAAAAATTTAATTTGAGCGTATTCCATACATATATCTAAATGTTGTAGGAATTTTTAATCATGTAGAATTTCACCGAGTCTAAAATAGGAAATGTCCACAATTATATATTTTCACGTTTTTTAAATGAACGAAAAAATAACAGTTGAATATGTAAGTAAAATTCATTCACAAACTTAACGAGAACCAAGTAATACAAAATGTGTGCATCAGTTGCTAGACAAATGTAATCGTTTAATTCTTTAACAACGATATGTAGCGTATTGAAAATTTCACAAATGGATTGAAATATTCCAAAGTCCTTGACCTTCATAAAACGGTTGGTTTTTTCTATACTGTTTTTAGTGCTAAAAAGTTACAAAAAGAATACGCTGAAAAAAACAAACGATGATATCACAAAGTTAGTTTCATGATCGATGAGCTGTTTGTAATAAAAGACAATGCCTAAATGGACAAATAATTTTTATTTTTTATGACGTCATTATCGAAAAAATAATAATATTTTTTCGAGACATGGTTTACATGAATCAAAATTCTATGGGTGGTGTGTACATCCTCTCCCAAAGAGTACCACAGTGAGTACCACATTGAAAATCACAAAAACCAAAGATGAAAAAATTATACCGTGTTTAGACATATTGTCAAAAATATCGCGTCTCGTGTAACTATATTTTTACTAATGTGACTAACAGTACATATGTTATTTTTTATTAAAATTATCTAGACGAATATGCATTCTCAAGGGCATCTACCCACAGGAACCTCTGCACAGGAAAAAGGTTGGCAAGGGAAGTACACAACCGATGGTCTACTATCATATTAAAGATATCCAGTTTTTAGCGCATGAACCGATTCTGGAGAAATTTCGACAGTTGCGCATCTATATGCTCAAAGTGAAAAAGGCGAGAGAGAAAGGGGACAAGGATCGGGAAAGGCGTATTAAGACCAACAAGCCCAGATATCATCTTGTTAATATAGTCAAGGAGAGGTAAATAATTTTTTAAAATAATTTAATCTGCACTGTTCTACACTGCTTCTTTCAATAAATCAATAGAATAAAAGCAATTTAATGCAAAAATCTGGTCGCTTCCAAAAATGTGAAAACAGACACTTTTTCGCTGGATTTACACCTATTGTTTGAAAATCCCATACATACACAAAGCGACAATGTATTTAAAAAGGCTCAAAAAGGTTTATGGTAAAAACTACTTCAGTACCATCTATAGTTCCATTGCATGAGTAAACAGGTGGAAGTGCGGCAAGTGTCAGATGTTATGTAATTTCACTTAGTCATTTGGAAAAAATACCAAACTGGGCTTATTTTACATTATTGTTTCAGACACACTGTAGATTATTGATGTTACACAATTAATTTCAAGCACGACATTGCATTTTATTGCAGCCTTTAAACGTTATAACATATAGTATGGATTCACTATTCACTTTAGATGTAAGCATGTACATTTAAAAAACATGCATCAGATCTTCTTAAATTGCTGCATATTTTGTAATATATTATTTGTTCAACTCTCATTTTCTGTTTGGGCACATTATCAAATGTGTGATAAGAGTGTGTGTTGATTGAATTTGAAATTAATTATGGCAGTACGTGACGCTGGTGATTTCTTCATTTGTTAGATATCCCACAAAAGAAGATGCGCTTCGCGATCTCAACGATGGACTCAATCTTATCTCGCTGTTTGCCCGTCTTCCAAAACTGACCCAATTTAACCCTGGACTTATCGGGCTCAGTAGAAGGCTGCTCGTCGAGTTTCTAAATCTTGTCATTGCTAAACAGGCGCTACGTCAGGTGAGTTTGAGAATATTAATGAAATGAAATAGAAACAAAGACTGTTTATATGAATATCGCATTATTTTTGTTTACTAATCTGTTATATTTTAGTTAAATTATTAAATGTTCTTTTAGTTAAAAATACCCACTCCAAAAACTTGTAACATATTTATTACATATTTCGTAAAATTTTTATTATTTATTCTACTTTTTCATATAAAAAGATACTCAATAGACAACATTTAATCAATGTGCTGTTATTAATACATAATTCATGAATTCTTTATATGTTATTCATAATTTAGATATGTAACACAGAAAATATGTTCCTTCATTATTATTTTAGTAATGATTAGACCTAATTTTTCAAAAAAAATAAAAACATCCAATATTAACGTAAAAAACTTTCGCAAAATCACATATAAATAGGATCTAATTATGTTATCTAATTCAATTGGAACTTTGTGTACGTTCAGAATAATTCTTATGTTGACTACTTGAAACTGCCTATTTGTCTAATTTGAAAAATACTGACTATCAACTCGATTATTTACATTTTGTAATTATGCATTATTATTTAAAAAATAATACCGTCAGGTATTTTGGGTGACGTTCAAATTGTATTCAGCAGTTTTTGTCGGTATCGAATAAAAGTATTTCCTAAATCCGACCATTTTTGATGTTTTGTTGTATTTACTGTAGTTTTCTACTTGTAGGCATTCATCAGTATCAAGGGTTACTATATACGCGCTGAGTTTGAAAATATTGAGGTTACGTGGATCATGCCGCACAATCTTGGATGTCATGTTCCTAGCCAGGTCGACTTCCGTACTCTGGCTACCTGTGTCGAGTTCGATACAACTATGATTGGATGTTTGCTCAAAAGGTGACACTTAAACTCGATTTACATAAACGCACGCAGCCAATACTACACAGTTAGTAACTATATCGATCGCTAGAAGCTATGAGCGGCCGCTAATAGCTTTGTGTGGCCGAACATAGAGCCACTGTCATTCATATAAAAGCACATAGCTATTTGTTTTCGCAGTTTTAAAACTAAAGAAATTGTTGTTTACTACAGTAATGATTGAAATTATTGTCTTAAATTAGTCTTAAATTAATTTTAAGTAATCCCTTTTCAAACCGCCACGCCTTTTATGATTCCAATCAACTAATTTTCCTACTTCAGCCCCCGTCAATCAGGCACTCGACTTACTTTGATTTTTTTGCTCGAAACTTCTATTGTATCGTCAATTTACATACCTGTCCAATTAAAAATTATATTAGTCCTTAATTTTTGCCTCTACAATAGTTCATCTACATTATCGTAATTATAAAAAAGTAACACGGTTACTACAGTCAAATTGTTCGTCAATCTTAAAGTGTTTATCCTTTAGTTTTGAAAAAAGTGCCCTTTTACATCATAGTGCTTCTAACCGAAAATTGGCAGGGCCGGTCTTGACAAATAATGAATTTTTTTAGAAACACGGCGATTATGATTCATTCCTTGCAAGAGTGTACCACCTAAACTCTTAAATTTTTTAATATATTAGATAAATGGCTTTTTTGGTTATTGACTACAATAATGATTAAAAATGTTATAAGTGGGAGTATTTTTCTATATTGAAAGTTATGAAAAAATATGTAAGCATATTCTCACTAAATATTAATAAGTGTTTTTAGGAGTCCATTTAGCCTGGGGGAGGGGGTAAATTGACCTAGTCAACATGTAGTCTATTTAGATCAATATTCTCGAAATTTAGTACATATGGTAGCATTTCAAGGAAATTCTAAATGTCTATTTTAATCTTATGATCGTTAGCTGTCTATTTAGAAACAAAATGAGTTAATTATAGTAGAAAACATAGATTTTAACCTATTTGTGATCGTTAAGAATAACTATCACTAACCGCTGAAAAGTTATTTAACATAAAGTATATAATATGGATGTAAGGATGTGGCAGGTACTGAACTCTTTAGAACTATATCGAGTAGTAGATATTGAATAATAAACGAACAAACACCCCTGTCTCAATTTTAACTCTTCCCTTAGTGCTTCTATAGTAAGGAACATTAGTTTACAAAATAATTTTAATGAAATTAATATGTTTTGACTTAATTGTTTTACTATTTTAGTATTTGTTTATGTAAGTATTTTTACGTTATTTATTTAATAGTTTCTTTATATTATACGAAGATGTTTTCTTACTTATGTGTGCACATTTCAGATAGGTTGAAGTTACAAACGTGTTATCCTATGAATTTTGAAGTTAGTTTTAAACTTATCATTAATCGTGCCTAACAAAATTGTTGTCAAATGTGATAGTGGATATTTTTTATATGAATTGATACATAAATAATATATAATATGTAATAATATATATATGTATAATGTATATCCCGGATATCATAGGAAGTAAATTAAGGTTTTGACCATGCACTATTTCTTGAGTTAACTGAATTGCGTGTTTGTGAGACTCGTTCGATTTTTTAATTTAAACATTTTTATGGTAATTTTTCCGATGTAATTGTAATCTTTCATTGTGTCTGTGAATATGTACATTCAAGTGATTTTGGATTTCCAATGATTAACAATTTGGTAATTGCTATTTTAATTTAAAATTTGTATTGTTTTTATTTTCTACTTTGTTAAATAAGCACATTTTCACTCATAACATATTATATAAGTTATTTAGTAGACACATAATAAATCGTGCCTTTTGACGCCCAACTTAATTTGGCTAAAAGCTATGTTTTATCGTTAAATTTATTATTACATTGACTGTGACGATAATCATGAGACGTGATAAGATAAAGCTTGTCGTCATATAATATATTTTATTAATAATATAAACGATATATACACAAATGATCTTATATCTTTGTAATAGAATACTAAATTAAATCTCAATGTTGTTAATAAATTTTAGATTTAAAAAAATTAATAAATATTTTAAACAGTTTTACATTATTATAATTAAAGCAATTAAAAGCCTAATTTTGTCTATCGAGTAATTATTAGAATAAAAAGTATAACATAAAAAATTTCATATTTTTCTGTGAATCGCGATAGATTTAAATATTAAATTATACAAAATGCAATGTTTATTGTCTTTTTTATAATAAACAATATTAGTCGCTTGAATATTTTATTAAATAAATACAGCTTCCCATTAAATACACTATCTTATGTTTCTATAAAAAGTAGTAATATAATATTGTTACTAATATTATTATGTTATGTGACTTTGTCTACTATATTCAGAGCGATATATTATTCCTTTTAATATCAGAATTATCCTCTCGAATCACTTAAACATTTTTCCATTTACAGGCTCTATGCAGACGCAAGTCTTATTTACCCGCCAAAACTGAAGCGCAATGTTGAAGATGATTTCGTAAATGACGATTTCTGTACCGACAAAGAGACAGTATTTGAGGTTTGTTATTAATAATATTATATTAAAGAAAATGAGAAGCACTTGCTGTAGGTTAAAAAGTATAATTTCACAAATTTTCGAACCTCTGGTTCCTAGTCAT